>CAMOHE010055840.1:0-10344 GCA_946598075.1 Artocarpus hirsutus
ACAATGCGCTAAGATATAAGATTGAGAAAGAAAATGGAGCATATTTCCGCACTTTCAGCTCATTGGTCCCATGTGTAAACACAGTTTGAGATTGAGAAGCAATTCCAAATGATGTATACAAATTTCAAGTTTCAGGAATTACAAAATGAGTTGTCTGGAGAGCTCTATTGTGATTTTTCACATGTTGATGAAGATAATAGAATATTTGATGTGACTGAAAGTGTATATATTGGGAAGATTTCAAAGGAAGTCAATTAAAAAGTTTGATTTTCTAAGGAGCAATGTGAGGTTAAATGTGATTGTCGAATGTTTGAATTCAAGCAGATTTTATTCAAGCACATATTATCCGTTCTAATCAAAAAAGTAAACTAAAAAAGTGCTTGAAAAATATATTCTAGCACGATGGAGGAAGGATTTCAAAAGACGTCATTCGAGGATTAAGATTTGTTACGATAATTGGTTTAGCAATCTTAAGATTCAATGATATGTTAGGTTGCAAAAGAAGTTCGATGAGGCTGCTAATTGAACTAACTTTCAAACAAAAGTAAACGTATTGCAACCAAAATCTAAGAGCAAATGCTCTGGTGATCCTCCTAACATACCTACAAAGAACAATATAAATCCTGTGACTGTCCAAAGACATGGAAGACCACTTCAAAAGATAAAAATGTCTAAGGTTGGGAAGAAAGTTTCAATAAAGAGGAAAAGACAAAATAGAAGCTAAGAAAAAGGAAGAAACAACAAAGGTATAATTACTCGTTTAAAGTTCTTTAGCTTTTTAAAAAAAATTTATTTAAACTTGTCATACCAGTAAGTGTCTCTTTTCATGAAGGCATTAAATTTTGAGCAAATGGTTCGATGGATGATACAAATGCAAGAGATGTTGTCTCATTGTTTACACCAACTAATATGGGAGGATAAGGAAGCATAAGTTTTCAGGTATATATGAATAATGTATAATAATTTTTGAACATATTAATTTCACTTTGGACACTTGTTTCTCAATTTTAGTTTATTTTTATAAGTAAAAATCTTTCACCTTAACATTTGAACATTTTAGGAGCAACAACTTGAAGTGACTATCTATTATACTTCATATCTGACTCAAGTAGCAGGGTTTCAACAATCACATGGAGCTTATTCTCAGTGTCCAGGACCTTATAATTATGCCACTTTCATTTTGTTAAATCCTATTTACAATGCTCAAGGTCGTAAGCGTTTTTTTTTTTTCCATTATTAACTAATGTTTTATGAATCATACAATTATTAAAAGTGAAATTGTCTATTGCTATTTTTTTACTATTGAGGTCTTCAGACTTCAAGTCAACCAAACCAATGTCACAACTTAAATGGGCGTTAAATGATGCTAATGCCATGCAATGTGATCAAACAAATTAAATAGTGGATTTTTTAATTTTAGTTTGGTTGTAATTACAATATGTATTGCTTATTTACAATGATTAACAAAATCATATTTAAAAAAAAAAAAAGATAAGTTGACAATTATTTAGCTCTCTTGTAGCATATTGAGATTTAAGTCTTGCTCTTGGTTATAGATTCTAGAAAATTGAAGTATATAATTAACCCTCTTTTGTTATTCTGTTATTTTTTTAATTGACAGCAAATAGTTTCCTTTAAAAAATTAACATCCTTCTCAAAAAAAAAAAAAAATTGACAGCCTTTTCAAAAAAAAAAAAAAAAAAAAAACTGACAGCAAATCCATGAACTTTGGTGCAATTGATGGCGTGATATTCAATAGTGAAAGGATTTTAGAATTATAATTAAACAAATATGGGTCCACTTAATTTGGCTGTTATTACGACACCGGTTGCGGAGCCGTGTGGAGCCAAAAGACACGTAGCCATATAGCAACACTTTTTCATTTGGTAATATGTTTCTTTTTTCTTGACCTTATTTGTTCACTTCTGAATACATATATATATATATATATATATATATATATATATAAACACCCAACAAACAAATTTAAACATAGTCCCTAACTTATATATCATTTGGTAATATATTTCTTTTTTCTTGATCTTATTTGTTCACTTCTGAATATATATATATATATATATATATATATAAACACCCAACAAACAAATTTAAACATAGTCCCTAACTTATTTATCATTTGGTAATATATTTCTTTTTTCTTGATCTTTTTTGTTCACTTCTGAATATATATATGTGTAAACACCCAACAAACAAATTTAAACATAGTCCCTAACTTATTTATCATTTGGTAATATATTTCTTTTTTCTTGATCTTTTTTGTTCACTTCTGCATATATATATATATATATATATAAACACCCAACTAACAAATTTAAACATAGTCCCTAAATTATTTATCATTTGGTACTATGTTTCTTTTTTTCTTGACCTTATTTGTTGACTTCTGAATCTATATATATAAACACCCAACTAACAAATTTGAACATAGTCCTTAAGTTATTTATCATTTAGCAATATGTTTCTTTTTCTTGACCTTATTTGTTCACTTCTGAATCTATATATATGTATATAATCACCCAACTAACAAATTTAAACAGAGTAGTCAACCATGATTAAAAAGAAAAAGAAGAAGAAAAGAAAACAAACAAATAAACAGACAGAAGTCGTCAACAAAACTATTAGTCTAGTTAGCATTACTTGCCAGGTAGCTGGCTAGTTGTTGTCTCTAGAGTTTCCTATAGAAACGTTTGGATATCAAATTTTATATTCAAATATTAATTGGTTATTTGAATTGAAAAAACAATAAACAGTCTAAAACATGTAAAGGGTGTCTAGAATTAGTATTGGAATTTGCTAAATTCCACTAGTCACCAATAATCCGCCAAAAGACACAAACATATGCTTCATCCTTCCCTCTTTTGTTTCTTTGCTATGCTACTCTTTGTCCATTAGTTTTCTTATTATTATTATTATTTTTTTTTTTGCCTTTTTCTTTTAAGCCAATGATATTTTTTCATTGGAAACTTTGGAATGAAAATTTTGAACTCAATTTTGAGTGTAATTACTATAGACTAAGTTTGCAATCATAAATAATACTTCTTTTAGATATTGACATCTCCTTTTTCAATAAGGAAATTTATATTAGCTTCCAATATTTTATACTTCGAATCCGTTAGCGTTGATGTTCGATAAATAGATTGGTTTTTTCATTTCCAAGGAGGCGCATATTTTTACATGAATTTTTTTTCCTAATGGTACAAGAAATAGTATTATTAGAGTAGATACACGAAACACTTTCAATACAAAAAGCCGAGCAGTGGTGGAGCCTAAATAAAGAAAAGAAAAATGTTGCAGGAAACTCTTTTTTACCTATCTAATTTTTGGGTTTTTTATTTTATTTTTGAAGAAGGAGGGTATTTTCACATTTATCCCTAAACTATGTCACTTATGTTACTTTGCCTCATGACTTTTAAAACATACCACATAATCCTTTAAACTTTATTCCGTTAGCAAGTTTCCTTCTTCCATCCAACTTCATTAGTTTTTAGATTTTTTTTGTGAAATATCTTTATATTTTCTCCCCAAAGTATATCACTTGTGTTATTTTACCCTCCGACTTTTAAAATATATATCATTATGTCCTCCAAATTTTTTTGTTAGCAAATAATCTCCTTCTATTCAATTTTGTTTGGTTTTACAAGTCAATGTTTTTTTCTTCTAACTTTGGTAGAAAATACCCAAACATAAAAAAGAGTTTAAAGGTACAAATAGATTAAGCAAAAAAGAGTTCAAGGAAAAAGTATTAGTTTTGCAATAGGCCATTACACCCATATAAAATGAGGAAAAAAAACATTATTTAAAAGAAAATAGCTCTTGAAGTTTTTTTTTTCAAAAAAGAACACATTATTTTAATTTCTTGTAAAGAACCCTCTTGAATTCTCTTTGTTTTTGTCTTTGAATAACATATTGTAAAAAATTCATATGCAAGTTGTAGATATATAGATTGCTTTGACATAGAGGTCTTGTAAAGTTGGAAAAAAAAAATCAATTTATTAACCGAACATAATTGGATTGAATGAGATTATTTCCCAAAAAAAGACATAAGAACACATTTTCAAAGTCGGAGGGTAAAATAATATAAGTGATATAGTTTAGGGGAAAATATAAAAATATTTTGCAAATAAAAGCCCAAAAACTAAGGGAATTGGATAGAAGGAAAATACTTCCTAATGGAAAAAAGTTTGAGAGATTAAGTGATACATTTTAAAAGTTAAAGGATAAAGTAACATAAATGACATAGTTCAAAAGACAAATGTAAAAATAATCCTTTAGTTTTCGCGTGTATATATTTAATAACATATCTATAATGAAGTAGTAAATATGTGATCCATTATAGTACGACCTAATGGGAAACGTTCACATGTCCAATATTTAAAAATAGCATATAAACTAAGACCTTGAGTGTCTGGGACCATATTTTTGAAATAGTTTAAAGGAGTCAAAAAGGCTTTAAAATTTTGTAGTGAGTTACAAAAGTGTTATATATAAGTTAATAATGTGTTATTAATACTTTGATACAAGTTTTATTATTTATTTTAGAGTGACTTTTTTGAAAAGCAATATTTTATAACTTTAACTGAAAACACTTTTAACGAGTATAAGCACTTTTGGCATATTATCAAAACACTTTTGAAAATAGTTTTAGACTTAAGAAATCAAAAATAACTTTTTAAAAAGCCCTCTCAAACAAGATCTAGACATATTATGGCAATTTAACCTGAATCTTGTCAAGATTTAGGAGCTTTAGTTAACGTGCAAAAATTACTTGGAGTATGCTATAGTGCCCAGTACAGTGTATTGCCAGTGCAGAATATGCTATACTAGTACAGTTTATTGCCAGCCTGAGATGAGGCTAAGCTATAACACACTTTCCTTGAGACATGAGCACAAAATTGAAGAGAACCCATGACTTTCTCAACTGCCCAAGTGCTCACATTGAAGGCATATCTTTGGTCCCAAGAACTTGCATCTTTTCTCTTCAATGTTGATGAAAGTACAAAAGAAAAGAAGAAATTGCAGCCAATTCGGAGCTGTTTTCTCCCAATTTTTTTAAATTTATATTTATATATAATAAAACAAAAAATGGGTCAAAGTGCCGGTGGCGGTGCCGTAGCGGTCGGTGGATGAAGCTCACATAGCTGAGGTCATGTCCGTCGTAACCTAATAACTCGGGCATCTTTTGTATATGAGCAAGGATGGAAATTTTGCCTTTCCATCGAAATTTTGGTTGTATTGGTGAAAATTTTGAAAATTCTGAAATATCGAAATATCTTTTCATTGTAATATAGATTTTAACAAAATATCAAAAAAATATTGAAAAAACTGATAAAAATATCGATATAGAAAAATTTGTAGTTTATTTTATACAAAATTTGTAGTATATTTTGTAGTGTATTTTTTACATATCGTGAAAATTTCGACCAAATTTCGATAATATCAGAATTACCAAATTTAATGGATTTTTTTTTCCTTCAAATAATTTATCAATATTTTATATTTTCAATGAATGAACATTTGTTCTATACATATTAAGAATGCTAACATCCGATGCAGATAAAATTTTCATGAGTTTACAACCAATGAATTTAGAATTAATTATAGCAGCTCTTCAAATGAGTCTCTCCATATTTATTATCCATATAATCAAAATCTTGAAAATTATGATGATTATGGAATTTTCAATTATTCTCATCCAAGCATACCACCATCATCTCAAGTAAACCACTGAGGGAATTGACAATTCTCTATTCCTAGAATACAGGGAGAAGAAATCAACAAACCTATATATAGCATATTCATAACTATATTTAGTACTCTTCAAATAACATGTCATAGTACTAATATTGTTTGAATCAAGATAGAATCCTAACTATATTTGAGCCTCACAGAACTTCCTTTTGGTATTGACAAATCTAATGTGTGTCGAATTTATTATGTAAATCATGTTTATTTATGTTTTTTTTTTAAATTTATTGTATCCTAAAGTATTTGAGATACATTTAATATAAAATTTTCTTGATATTTGCAATTTTTGTCAAAATTTCTACCAATATTGATATATTTTTTAAAATTTTCGTAATATTGAAGTATCGATATTTCTATTAATACCGATATTTTCATCGATGTATATAAGCATAAAAAAAGCGTAATATAATGGTCACTACTTACAAATGAACATATCATAATTCTATTTATTGGTCCAAGAAAGCAAGAAAAAAGAATAATTAAGAGGATTATTTGATCAGGAAATATTTCAATAATTTGCTAGCTTTTGGAATGTTTTTCATCTTACATATACTCTCAAATATTCCATTTTAGCATACAACACACTTCTAAATAAGTTGTCCGATTTGACTTACTACGCAAACTAAAATGAAGTATGAAGATGGTTCAAATAATACCATGGTGCGATAAATATCTTTCTTTTTGTATTTTACAATGTTAAACGATGAAAATACAAAATATAGTTTCAAATTTCAACTAACTTTTGCCACAGTATTTTTTCTTACAAAATTTAAATTAAAAATTAGTTTGCACTATATTTTTTGAAACCCCCTACTAAGCTACTTTTGTCATGTCCCACTCAACAACAAAAAATTTCAACTGTTCATTTTTTTTTGGCTGACATCCAATGCTTAAAATCTCCAATTAAAGAGCAATACTCTAGTGTCTCTTTCTATTTAGATTCTAGACCCTTTTTGTAATTTCCATCCCGCAAATGCTGAACTCCATACAAAAGTTTCAAGTTAAAGTCATTCATACGGTTTTTCCATCTATAATTTAAAAAAGATCAATGGGTAATTTAGCATGAATTGATAATGTACACTATTATAATGTTTTTTTTTTTTTTTTGGATAGGTTAAAATCAGATACTATCATATGATACTATAATGTGTATGTCAAGATTTGTGTAGCTTAGATTGTACAAGGAAATATTTACATCGATATTATATTCAAAAAGGCAAATTAAGCGTCATTCTTTGTGACGTGACACGTAGAGGGGGGGATGTTCCCCCGTGAATTTTTCTTTTCTTTTTTTTTTTTTGACCTTTTTAGTTTTTTTTTTTTGTTTTCTTTTTTCTCTCTTTTTCATCACTCTTTTTTCTTTTTTGCTTTTTTCATCCGTTTTTTGTTTTATTTTTTTCATCCTTATTTTTTTTTTTGTTTTCCTATCTCTTTTTTTATCCTCCTTCCTTTTTTAATTTATATATATGTAATAATACTTTATTTTTGTTCATTATTCTCTTTATCTTTTCTTTTGTTGCTTTCCCATAATATCTTATATTGTTTTAGATTGACTTAATTAAATTATTTCCCTTAAAGTGTACAATAAAAACATTTTTTTTTATTTATCCTTATTGTATATTCTTTTATATCCTTTAGAATATTTTTTATCAAGCGTGGCTTCTAATTAAGTTCCAATCTTCTACTTTTTTATTTAAGTAACTTTTTCCACCTTAATTCTCTTATTAAAATTATAGTTCTCGAATGTCGGATCACCAAAAAATGTTTTCGTGGTAAATTTTGTCCCCAACTATGACCTCGATAAACGTTTTCTCTAATTGTTCACCTCAAAAAATTTCGTCACATATGTGTTTCCCTTATGTTTACAATGTCAAAAACTTTTTTACTTCTGCAAATGTGTTTTATTAATTTTTTACACTAAACTAAACGACGAAATGAGTATAATTAAAAAATATATAAGTAAATAATACACACTCGTGGTGTGTGCTTATAACTAGTGAATGAAAATGCCCTAAAAACTTGTGCGCCACTATAGATGGTTGCTTCTTAGTCCTTACATACAATTTGCATGGTGATACCAAAATATGGACGTCAAAAAGGTAAAGGGTATTTAATTTTCCTCCTTTGTAAGCACTATGACAGCTTATAATAATTGACTTGATGAATGGCATGAGTATTGCATGGACTATATATTCAACCGCCCTCCCCTTCCTCTCTATAACATTAAAGAAGGAACGAAGCTTCTAAAGAAGTGCCATTGAACTTGCATATACGACTAGTTTCCTCTGATTAGGACTAAGTGCAAACTACAAAGAGACCACCCCTCATTTTGTGAGATTTGAGGTTGGTTGATATGACTCGAGTAAATCCAACCATTATGGGTAGGATTTATGGCAGAGTTACTTCTTAAGTGGGGTATGTTTCCTTACTTAACTTTAAAGATTGAATTTTTTGCTTTAATTTTTTTAAAAAAATTTTAGTTGTATCCCTAATTTGCAATAAAATTATAACTGTACTCCCATTAAAGAAATTAAAATATATTATTTTGCTCCTTTTTAATAAAATATATAATTTGTACTCACTAATCAAAAAATATAGTTCTCTTAAAAAAATTAAAAAAAATATGATTATGTTTGCATTCAATAAAAATTTATCTCTAATTTTTTCAAAATGACCTATGTTGACCAAATCTTTTGGCTCCATCGCTAGTTACGATATGTAAAAATCCTCTTCATGATGAATTTATATTCCATGCAAAAATGCTTTATTTCTTTAAAATTATCAAGGTGTGTCAACCTCGACCTTTACCTCTTTTTTATTGAGGAAAAAAAATAGTTGCAAAATACAAAGAGGGTTTTTCAGTGTTTTTCAGGGTCCTAATGCTTAGTCACATGAGATTTTCTGAAGATTTTGAAAGATAAGGAGTTCTATAAACCAAGTGATCAAGAGATAACATTTCGAAAATCGTGGGCACAGATCTCACCTAAGAGGTTTTAAACTTTAGTCAAAGAAGCAAATTAAGTATAAGTTTAGCTTAGATTGAACCCATTACTTGGGGTATGATTTTTTTGTTTCTTCTTCTTCTTTTTTTGTTCTGAACTTGGGTATGATTTAGTACTACTTTATTTATGTATATATCGAATTAGTATTCGTCATCGATTCACGTGTTCTTCAAGTAGACTGGTCAAAATCTTAATTATTTACTTTTTATTATAAGAGGTATTTTTTTGAAATGAAAACTGTTTCTCATTAATTAAATAACTGAAATATCCTTACAAACATCAGTAGAGATAAACGTGGGAATCTCATGGAGCCATAGACAGTGAGCACAATTAACACTGAATTGCCTGCACGAGGACAGTGAGCACAATTAGGAGAGTGTTTGGTACGGTGGTAGAAATTATTAGTCAGAACTGTTTTTACTGTAGTATGTGAAAACTTTACACTTTAGCAACTTTTTTCTTTTTACTGTAGTATATGAGAGCTTTATATTGTTCATAACTGAGATAATGGTTAAAACCACTCTTTGTCAAATAGCATATAATAGTGCCAAAACTCCTTAGCAAATCATAAACATCCCAAAACAACGGTGCTTCACAAGACAAATCTATATCATGACGAAGGCTGTGAACCACTTCCAAAGCATTAGTTTCAACCTCCTGAACCTCAAAAACACTTAAGCGTATGAACTCCAGGTCCTCCCGAAGAGCCATGATCTCTGCAACTACAAACCTTCATGATCCCTAATAACACCTCCCACACGAACAAACCAGCCCAGCTAGGTATCGCTACTTCAGTGTTGAGTTTAAGATTACCAAGTAGAAGTTTGGCAGGTACTCTTTTGTTGGGCTATACTTTTCATAAACTGAGCTTCTTGGCAGTCCCTCAAAAAGGTTTTTGATGCCTCCAACGGCTACGATGTCATCCTAAGGTAGTGTCCGTGCATAAACATTTTACGCTCTCTCCAAAGATTCTAAAGGAGAATAAGTGTCAATTCAAGATCTGTATTGATAAGATTATATTGTAAGAAAAGGCAAAACTCCATGCCTGTCCTTCCTCTAAAGGACAAAAGATTCAAGCCAATAATTTGATAGACCTTATAAACATTCACACCTCTTCTTGTCAAGCTGCTAACAATGCAATATCTCATGATAAAATCTCCAAATAAATATCCGAACTTTCCTTCGAATGTTCAAACCCGGTAATTTGGACTACCATCTGGCATAGGGATTTGGAGACGAGCTATTTTCTTCCTTATACCATTCCATTTGAGACGAACTATTTTCTTCCTTATACCATTCCATTTGAGACGAACTATTTTCTTCCTTATACCATTCCATTTGAGACGAACTATTTTCTTCCTTATACCATTCCATTTGAGACGAACTATTTTCTTCCTTATACCATTCCATTTGAGACGAACTATTTTCTTCCTTATACCATTCCATTTGAGACGAACTATTTTCTTCCTTATACCATTCCATTTGAGACGAACTATTTTCTTCCTTATACCATTCCATTTGAGACGAACTATTTTCTTCCTTATACCATTCCATTTGAGACGAACTATTTTCTTCC
>CAMOHE010055840.1:10364-23321 GCA_946598075.1 Artocarpus hirsutus
TTCCTCTAAAGGACAAAAGATTCAAGCCAATAATTTGATAGACCTTATTAACATTCACACCTCTTCTTGTCAAGCTGCTAACAATGCAATATCTCATGATAAAATCTCCAAATAAATATCCGAATTTTCCTTCGAATGTTCAAACCCGGTAATTTGGACTACCATCTGGCAAAAGGATTTGGTGACGAGCTATTTTCTTCCTTATAGCATTCCATTTGAGACGAACTATTTTCTTCCTTATACCATTCCATTGCTTTCCAATAGCCTGACTTCACTAAATACTCTCATTTTTTGGCATGATACCAAATTAATCGATCTCTTAGTGCCCGTCTACTAATAGGGATCCCCAATACAATACTATTATCAACTGACTAGAAAAAATCGTTGACCAAGTCACTATTCTAGCCATCACCATTTAGTACAACGAGATCTTTCACCATCCACTCAGTAAGACCAGGATGTTTTGTTGTTATGGGCCAGAAGATGGTAGGTGTAGGATGTTAAAAATTTACATATTCAGAATTATGATTTTCAACATTTATGCATGAATTCAAATTGCATAAAAATCATCTAAATACGAAAACATAAAAGAAAGGAAATTTAACCTCTAACCATTGACAAGTATAGTAAGAATAGAGAATATCTCTGAAATAATTCCTGAAAAAATTTTATCTAAAAGAAAGAGAATATTCTAAACCTTTTGCAATTTAGAGAGATGGTGTATTTCTGAATAACTACAACTACTTAAGGACCCTCTAGATTTTACGTGATACTTATAAACACCCACTATCAGGGTGTATGTTACCATCAAAAGGGATTTTTGAAACAAAGCCTTTTTTCTAATCATTATAACAGTTCAGAAATATCCTTTGGTGGACGCTCTTAAGAAAATACGTGTATAGTGAACCATTTAAATTTATTTTTATTTATTTATTTATTATCATTTAAAAACCAAATAAATAACAATAAATAAATTAAAATAATATTCTCCCACTTGGTCCACATATATTTTCTAAATAACTAAAATCAATGAATCTTAAACTTAAGGAATAAACACATAAATCATGACGATAGATCCTCTTAGAATGAATATTATCTTCCATGTATTATAACGCATTGTATCCCTTAATACTAACTCATAAATGATAATGTAACTTAATATATAAAGCTAGTGCTTATTCTAGGCCCAACTTAGTTGATTTTTCTCAAAATAACTGAATATGTGCACAACTAAATATGAGAAAACATCACAACTGAATAAGAGTTTCTTAAAAATAGCAAAATGTACGTACAATAAAAGTTACATCATGGAACCAAGTCCCGTTCGTACTACATGATCCTTAAAAATCTTTAGTGGCATGCCTTTAGTTAAAGGATTGGCAATCATCAACTTAGTACTAACGTGTTCAATGATCACTTTCTTTTCTTTAGCATGTTCTCTTATAACCAAGTACTTAATGTCGATGTGTTTACTTCAACTACCACTCTTGTTGTTCTTGGCCACAAATACCACAACTGAATTGTGACAGTATAATCTCAATGGCCTAGAAATAGAATCCACAATTTTAAACCCCAATATGAACTCTTCAATCATACACCATGCGAAGTAGTTTCAAAACAAGAAATGAACTTAGCCTCTGTAGTAGAAATAGTAGTCAAAGTTTGCTTTGCACTCATCCAAGATACAACTCCATTGGCAAACATGAAAACATAACCAGATGTTGATTTTTGCAAATCAACACAGCCAGCAAAGTCTGAATCAGAGTATCCAATTACCTCCAGAATGTCATCCCATCTATACATGAGCATGTAATCCTTAGTTTTTTAAAAGTATCTCATCACTTTCTTTGTAGCTCTTTAGTGGTCAACACCTAGGTTACTCTGATATCTGCCTAACATTCTAGCAACAAATACAATGTTAAGTCTTGTATAGACTTAAGCATGCATTAGGCTTCCAACGGCTGAAACATATGGAATGTCTTTTATTTGTTCCCATTTGAGCTAATTTTTCAGGCGTTGGTTCAAATTGAACCTGTCACCACCCTTCACAATGGGTGCTACACTTGGTGAACAATCCTTCATCCAAAACCTCTCTAGAACCTTGTTGATATAGGTCTTTTGAGACAAACCTAAAATGCCTCAAGATCTGTCCTTGTGGATCTCAATACCAATGACATAATATGCCTCTCCCATATCCTTCATATCAGAGTTCTTTGAAAGAAATTGCTTCACCTTATATAACAATCCCTTATCATTAGTTGCACGTAATTTGTCATCCACATATAGCACAAGGAAACAAATCCTACTCCTACTAACCTTTTGGTATATACATTGATCCATGATATTCTCTTCAAAACCAAATGAATAGATAATGTCATGGAACTTCAAATACCACTAACAAGAGGCTTGTTTCAATCCATATATGGATTTCTTAAGCTTGCAGACTAAATGCTTACCATCATTAAAGGAAAATCCTTCCAGTTGCTTCATATAAACCTCTTCCTCTAGATCACTATTAAGAAGATCATTTTCACATCCATTTGGTGCAAACCTAAATCAAAATGGGAACTAATGCCATAATAACTTGAAGAGAATCCTTTTTAGATATAGGAGAAAAGGTCCCCGTATAGTCAATTCCTTTTCTTTGAGTGAATCCTTTGGCAACGAGTCTTGCCTTATGTCTCTCAATGTTGCGCAATAAATCTTCCTTCGTTTTAAAGAGCCACTTACATCCAATGGCTTTTACACTTTAGGCAACTCAACGAGATTCCAAACTATATTAGATGCCATAGAATCCATTTCGTCTTTCATGGCACTATACATAAGTCAGATTTCTTAGAACTTATGGCCTGTGAAAATGTTTTTAGATCATTTTTAGCTCCAACATTGTAGTTAGACTCTTGTAGATACACAATATAGTCATTAGGTATCGCCGATCACTTTTCTCTAATAGATATCCTTAATGATGGTTCAACATTCTTCTGAGGAGTATGTTGTTCAACAGGCTGCTTAACAGGTTCTTATATTTGTTGTTTTGCTAGATCCACTATTTCTTGATTAGCAATTTGTGGAACTTGAATGACTTGCTATTGTTCATCACGCATTTGAACTTTAGGTGTATTGTGTACAACAATCAATTTATCATAAAAAGTGGAAGGTTGAGTATCTGTATGATCTTTCTTAGGAACAGTGTTCTAAGATCAATCACTTCCACTAATTAAGTCATTCTTAAGAAATTTTGTATTCTTTAATGCCACAACTCTGGTACTGTGAGATGGACAATAAAATCTGTATCCCTTAGACCATTCAGCATAACCAACAAAATATCCATTTATAGTCCTTGAGTCTAGCTTCTTCTCTTGTGGATTATAAACCCTTACATCTAACTAGCATCCCAAACATGTACGTGTTGCAAACTCGACTTCTAACATTTGAATAACTTAAAAGGTATCTTTAGGACAGCCTTGGTTGGAACTCGGTTCAATATGTACACTACCATATTGAGAGCTTTAGTCCACAAGAACTTAGTAAGTTTGGAGCTAGTAAGCATACTCCGCAGCATGTCCAATAATGTTCGGTTTTTTCGTTTAGCTACACCATTTTGGTATGGAGAACCAAGCATAGTGTATTAGGCAACAATCCCATGCTCTTCAAGAAACCTTGCAAATGGACCAAGTGCTTGTCCATTCTCAGTATATCTACTGTAGTACTTTCCACTTCTATCTGATCTTACGATCTTAATTTGCTTTCTATATTGTTTCTGTACTTCAACTTTAAAAACCTTAAAAGCATCTAGTGCTTCATTTTTATTGTTAAGTAAGTAAAAATACATATATCGTGAGTAGTAATCTATAAAAGGGACGAAGTACCTTTGAGAGTCTGTGTCTATGTCTGGACTACAAATATCCATCATTTACTAAGCTTTTAATTCTTTCAATGAAAATATGTCCCAATCTTCGATACCACAACATAGATAATTCATCATTTACAACACATCAAGTTATACCAACATTTTCATGAACTTGTATAGTAGTATAATTTGCATCATTTTGTAAATTAAGACGACTAAAAACATCAGACAAGTACCACATCCAATAAAATCAAATTTACAAAACAATTTGAAAGAAGATTCTAAAAAATTAAAGGAATATCCAATTGATACAAGTCTAGAAATTGAAATTAAATTTCTAAAAAAAACTAGGAATATAACATGTCTTTTCCAAATACAAAATGAAACCACTATTTAAAACTAATTTGCACATTCCTACATCCTCTACATGTGAGCACATTTATTTCCAGAATAGATGCTTTGCTCACTTCCCACTGGCTTTTGCAAGTTTTGCAATCCCTGCAAGAAATTGGTAACATGGATTGTAAAACCATAGTCAATCCACCATGTGTTATAATTAACATCAATCGTATTGGATTCATAACATACAAGTGAGAGTTGAGTATCTTTCTTATCAAGCCACTTCCAGAATTTAGAGCAGTCCTTCTTCATGTGCTCCTTCTTCTTATAAAAAAAGCACTTGGACTCCTTCTTAATATCTAGCGGGGTAGGAACCTTGCCTTTTCCTTTTTGTTTAGCTTGATTTTTTTCATATTTCCTTGGTGTAGATTTACTTTCTCTCCCTTTTCCATAATGAGTCTTCGCTCCTTCTGAACACACATGGTCAACAGCTCATTAATTGACCATTTGTCTTTATGAGTATTATAGGAGATCTTAAAGGGACCATAATCCATGGTGAGAGTGTTTAGAATGTAACGAATCAAAAAAGAATCAGACATGTCAACCTCAAGTGTCTTCAATTGAGCTACAATGTCCCTCATGTGTATGATATGCTCACGTATGCCTTTTATACCGGTAAGCTTCAGGGATGAAAATTGTATGATTAGGGTGCTTGACAATGCCTTATCTGAAGACTTAAATTGCTCATCAATAGACTTTAGTAGTGCTCGGACATTATCATATTAATCAACTAAACCCTTAATCCCAACAGAGATTTTGGTCTTTATGAACATAACCAAGAGGCGATTGGATCACTCCCACTTTCATAACGATCAACATCATCTAAAGTGTTGGTCTCAGTGATAGAGGGCAATTCATCCTTTTTGATGGCATAGCTAATGTCCATCCACCCCAAATGAAGGAGAATCCTTTCCTTTCAGACTTTATAGTTATCACCCTTAAGCTTAGGAATATCACATTTTATATCAGATAAATTAACAGTCTGAATTATTGCAATACATCAAACATATATGCTCATATCACAAAATTTAAAGCTTATAACTATATGACATGTTTTACCAATGTAAATCATGCTACAAGAATTATGAATCATATGACATATAAAAACTGCTTGTGGGCTAAGTTTCTAATTCACATTGATTCATATACAACCTTATGATAAAACTATTAAACTATATCCCATTTCTTAATTTCTATGGGTAAATTAAGAAAATTGGGTCTTGATTGTCTAATACATGGATTTTAATGGGAGGAAAATTGCATACTAAACAATGAGATGGTGTCATGGTGACATATGATGGTCCTCTCTATGGAAGGATAAATCACACTGCTACTCTAGTAGGAGTGTCGATTGTTGCAACAGGATGAGTTTAATTTTAATTCAAGCTCAAATCGGATATTGTGTGTTAACTTATACATAGACTTTTAGTGGTGTTTATCTAAGTTCTTTGTTGTCCTCTATCTTATAAGCCTTTTACGCTCCCCTCTTTAGAGCTAAGAATATCATAACTAAGAAAGATTAAAAGGAAAGTTGAGAAGTCTACGAAGATTCAACTTATGCCCAGATACCAATTAATGTAAAGAAAAAAAATAGCAAGAAAAATCGATGGTTTAGGAACAATTGGTTATTTTATAATTGTTTTCCCAATAGGTATTAGCATGTATTATGATAATTATTTTTGTTAATAGTTAAAAATCATCATTAATATTTTTGAGAAATTTAACCTCAACCATGAATTAATGGAATATGTTGAACAAGCAAATAAAATAATAACAACACAAATGATTTTTAGAGTAGTTCATCCTTAATGGAGAGATACATCCACAACATCGGTTGGGAGGGTTTTTCACTATAAATAATTTAAGTGCATGCATAATGCCAAAAGGAATGAACATAGGCCTTTTTTTTTAATCTAATTTCTTGTTTATAGCCCTCTAATTTGATCATTATAATAAATATATAATAAAATGCAGAAATTATTTTGTTTCCTTTTAAAACCATCTAAGTACCCTTTTTAACTGTGAAATTATCATCTATTTAAAATTAAACTAAATAAGCTTTCTTTTTCAAAATTCCTAAAAGCCAGATCCAGAAATCATTTTGTAATTCCGTGGTTGCCTTGTCATCTCCAAAATAATGCTAAATTTGCCACAAAATTTAACATGTAGAAAATTTAGCATTAAAAATAACATTGCATTAGAGAATGTTTTTCTACGTTCAAATGTTAAATTTGCCCTTGGCATATCAATTTATCATTGTTTTGGAGATGCTCTTAAGGAGCCACAAAGCTTAGCATATAACATTTGATTCCTATTTATTGATATATTAACTTTTTTGCTTCAATAATTACTACATTCTTACTTTTTAATTGTTTTAATATTAAAATTTAAAATACTTTTACAAGTCAAATATAGCATTCTAAATACAAAATTATGACAAAAGACAAATATAGTATTCTAAATAGTATTATACATTGGAGCATATAACATAAAATAATACATCGAATATCTATTTTTACACTTTTTAATTGCAAATATAATATTGAAATTGACATTTACATTTACATTGTAAATAGTCTGGTCTAATGACTCATTCCTCACACCATTGGATTACCAAGAACTTTGTGATACCTTTTCTTCCATCAGCATTAAAGTACACTGAGGTTTACATTTCCTCATTTTTTTTTTGAAGGGAAAAAGCAATTGCATTCTAAATTAAAGAAATACAAACACTATTTTAGACATGAAAGATCTTAACGTACTTAACGACTTAACCTTGCTCATAAACTGGAACCACCGATAGGTTCGATTGAAATGCTCAAAAGGGTAAAATGTATACCAAGTTCCAATAAAGGGAAGCAAAGAAGGCACACAAAAAATTGACTACGTATATGGCTCTTTCAAACACAATACTATAGTAGGTGGACAACTCTGATCAAACGAGATCAAGACATCAAAAGCATCAAGGTCAAACACAATACTGCAAAACCCAAAAATTTAGCCTTTAAAAAAAAGACTTAAAGACTACAACAAAAGGTCTCCATTAACAAAACAACAGAAACACACCAAGGCCAGAAACATTAACACTTTTATTTGATAAGTACAAACAAAAAAACAAAAAGGGAAAATCCAAGGGCTGCCAATAGGATCTTTACCAACTAGCCAACCATTGCAAAGGTGGAGCATGGAAGCCATAATGCTACCTACAAGCCAAGGAAAAGTCAGTGAGAAAAACAACCTTTTGACATGTGAAAACCATTCGCTGCCATCCACCTCCACCTACTAGAGAAACGCCGCCCCCAAAGAAACCCAACCCCATAAAGATCGGAGTTCCCAAAAGGCAGAGGTCAAGTGTTTAGTCCTTGAAAGATACATTCGATGTAACCTCAAGTATAAGGTTGTCACAAGTACTAAATACTTGGTGAATCTGAGGTATATCTCACAGGAAATAGGCGATTTGCTATGTCCAGTATATTTATTAAGCTAATTTATTTACAATATTTATGCATTTTTACAACATTTTTTTATTTTTAGATTTTTTTATTTTTGGAATTTCAATAATAAGAAATATAGCTAAATTAAACAAGAAAAGGAACTTTAATAATAAGTGCAATTAATTGAAAGAGAAACAACAATAATAATTACAATACTGGGGTTCAAAAATTCTATTCTAACGATTAACTTAATGTATTTTAGTTTTTCCAAATTATTTATTAAAAGGTTTAAAAATGCAATGTGCCATCCTCTGTCGACAATAAATCAAGCATTTACTATGTCAATTCATGTCTATAATGTAGTAAAAATTCAACTTAATAAACATGTAACACTCGTCAATTTTCATGTAACAGTTATGACAAATATGTAATGGATTAAGTAATATTAAGTAACGATGTTAAGTGTTATTTTATGTGTTATGATATATGATATAATGGTGCTAACCATTTCTTTTAAGTGTTATGGCAGGTGACGCTAACGTACAATTGATGTGCTCAAGTGTTCATGTTATTAATGACATATGTTTAATCATTTTTTTTTATGATAATTTAATGTTTTGGATGATATTTGTATGTTAGGGCAGATCGGCAGGCCGGACCATTTAGTTCGGCAAGCCGAAATGACCCTCCTCGGAACGGCAGGCCGATGATATATCATCGACAGGCCGGACTTCAGAAATCAACAGGCCGAAGAGAAAGATCGACAGGCCAATGACAGCTGACATGCAGTTAGTAGAAATTTCACAAAAATTGTGATAAGGTTGATTATGTGATTGGATGATTTATTATGATTAATTGACATATTTTTGGAATAATTTTCTCATTTTAGGAAAATATATGTTTGACTTCGAATTGATTGAATGCGTTTGATAAGGTTTCTCGTTTTACAAAGGTAAAATATGGTAACTCGAACTGTTCTTGGAAGTTTTGACTTTTTTTCCCTCAATTCCCTCCATTCCCACGCCAACTTACCCTCAAATTAATCAGAAAATTCTGATATTGAAGGGGAGAATATCGTTTACCAAATTCTTATTTTTTTTCACATAAAAGTATTCTCTTTTTCTCTTGTTTTCTCTCTTTCATTTTCTCTCTTCTTATCATGTTTTTCTCCTTCTTCATCCTCTCAAATTTCCCCTGTTATTATTTGTTAAAATATCGTAATTTCTTTGGCGTTAAATTCAAAGAAGCTTGGGAAGAATTCGTTTTAAGGTAAGAGTTTATTTTTTTCAGCATTTCTGAAATTTTTCTCTCTTCAAATCGACTCCTATATCTCTGTCTAGGAATGTCATCTTGCTCTGAAATTTTTATATGTTATTTATGCATGTGTTATGTGATATTCCTCCAAGTTTCACATTATTTCAATTTTCTATAAAAAGTTATGAATTTTCTTCTCTCCGTCACTCACAGTAATTTGTTGCTGATTGTTTATATTGCACCTATGTATGGCTGTTGTTCTTAATGCAAATGAATGTTGTTTTGCACGAAATTTGGTGGACATGTTTATATATATGTTAAGTAAAGGACTGAAAAATATGGTGATGATTTGATTAATATTTTATGAGTTATGGAGTTTATATGGATGCTAGGTATTTAGACTGTTTAAACAGTAAATTTGTTAAACTTTTATTGTGTAATGTTTTTGTATGATTATATAATTTTATTTAGAGATAAGAAATTTTGTGCTACTGTAATTTATGTTAAAATGATATCATATGAATTTTTGAGGTCCAAATAAGTTTATTTTAATGGTTTGGCACTAATTATTACATGTAACTCACTGTCTGAATTGTTTGTGGATATTTTTATCTCTGCCTTCCAATGCACGGTTTGAGGTGTAAGGAATTTATTTATGAGTAATTTTTGAATATGTTATAGTTCTGTGTGTTTATTACATGTGATAATTTTGTAGATTTTTTTCTATGGCATGAAAATGTGATAATTGGACCTGAGATAAAATTTGTTCACTGCCTAACTATTGCTGGCAGATTGCATGTTGAATGTTATGTGATTTATTTAAATCATTAAATGAAATTTTTATGACTAAAGAAAAATCATGGTGATAGGTATATATGTTATCTATGTTCCTGCCAAATTTGGTACTCAAATTATATGTGAATGTAAAGTTATTAATTTTTAAATTTATAAAGGTCAGAAATATAAGTATGTTGAAAGTGTTGTTCTAATGTTTTAAAGTTAATAAAATATGTTATAAGTTTATGTTTTCAAGAAATGTATGTATGTATGATGTTATGGATGTTATGCTATGGTAATTAATTCATTAAAATAAATGTTAATTACCATTTTATGAATGTATGACATGAACACAATGAGAAGTGAGCACATCGAGACCGTGGCGTTGTCACCTACAAGATAAGGTTAAGTAAGTTTTTGAGGTAAGTACATTCTCACCTGCAACATGATATGTTTATGAAACGTATGAGTTTTACGAAAAGTATGAGTTCATGAAAAGTTTGAAATATATGTTCATGATCATGGTTTTATGATGATTTTCTCATGATGATTTTTCATGAAGTAATATTATAAAAGCTTATGCATGTTTTGGATGATAACGTTTTTCAAAGCATGAAAGTATAAGTATGTATATATGTAGGGCCGGCAATATGGGTTGCGACACGACGACACGACACGAATCTGACACGATATTTTATGGGTTAGTGTCGAAAAATTTGACCACAGGTCATTTTAGTGTCGACCCGAAATTGACCTGTCAAAAAACGGGTCGGGTTCAGGTCAACCCGTCTGACACAAAAATGACCCATTTTGACCCGTATTTAATTAATTAAATTTAAAAAATTAATATTATTTCATATATAGTATAAGCCTGTAAAAGATCAAACCCTACCTCTCTTATCACTCATCTTCTTATTGAAGTGGTATGAAACTCTTCTAATTTTATGTTTTTTTTTTAAATATTATATATATTAATGTAGGCGAGTCATAAGCGGGTTACGGGTCACAGTCGAGTTACGGGTCAAAAACGGGTCGCGGGTTATATTTTTTTGACACTGTGCATAAGAAACGGGTTGACACGGGTCGGGTTAATGTCAACCCGTATCAAAATGGGTCGGTTTCGGGTTGAGAATTCTCAACCTGTTTGTATCACGGGTCGGGTTAGTGTCGATCTATTTTTGTAAAAATTAACTCCAACCTGACACGAACCTTACCCGTCAACCCGTTTTGCCACCCCTATATATATGTATCACCTAAATAAGTGTTGCACACCCAATGATATGTTATGTTATGTTATGTTAAGTTATGTGTCATATTTGGTTTGGGATTAGCTACCCCTCTCTTCTCATGATGGTGCGCCTATGATGATGATGTTATGGTGCAACACTTGGGCCCTTAAGATAAAATGAATAATGTTTTAATATGGTTGATGTAATGAAAGATATGTTCCTATGAAAATGTGCCTAGTGCACTATTATGATGATGATAATGATGAAGTTGTTGATGTTCATGAAATGTTTTTAAGTTGTAAGGAATACAATGTACTTACTAAGCATTAGCTTATTCAAGTTTTACATCGTGTTGCAGATAAGGGTAAGAAAGTTTTAGAGTAGGCGGAGGACACTGACAGGCGTGTGAGCTAAGCAAGAAGGATTGCAAATGAAAGAACGCCAAAGAAAGAGATTTTTAAGAAAATAATCCATGATTATCGATTCTGAGTATGTTTATTATTTTTGAATTTTAAGGATTTTGAGAATGTTTATTTGATGGATTTTTATTATTTTATAAATTTCCTTCAGTATTTGAAACTTTAAAACTTATTTTAAAAAAAATAATTTTTTTTCGGCCTGCCGACCATTACTGGTCGGACTGTCGAAGAATTCTAATCGGCCTGCCGATTGCCAAGTATCGGCCTGTCGATCTTGTTGATTTTTAAAACCCCATTTGCAAAGCCTCGGGTGGCCTGCGGATGGTGACCTTCGGCCTGTCGGTCGTGTTCGGCCTGCCAAAATCCAAAGTTCGGCTTGTCGAACTGTGTTCAAAGAATTTTATTAATGTTTTCAAAGGTTAATTTAATTTTCAACGATATTAGCAAACTATTTACTGGATGTTTATGGAAAAGAGAATTGTTATAATTAAGCAATTTATAATTTCTCATGAATTGTATAGAAAAAAATGTGTATGTATGGATCCTGGGTATGCTTTTCCAAACTATGATTTCAAATACATGTTATAATTTATAATAGTTTTGCTTCAATTAATAGTTTAATGAATGAATGTAACGACATCTGTGACAGCCGAAAAGGGGACGTTATAGGCTTTGGTATCAGAGTAGATTTCCATTTGCAATTCATATCGCCACACGTCAGTCCAAGTCCTCCAAGTAAGTATGTTTTAATGTTTAATGATAAGATGCAAGTAAGATGATAAGTATAAGGTTTAGATGTTTAATGATTAATGCTTTAGTAGTGAAACCTGTCTCATAAGTTAGAAGACTGTTCCTAAAATTCCTAACTCTTTTAGGAAATTAACTATGGATGGCCCCAGAAGAATGCAAACCCGCACCCAGACCAATGAAAGATTAATGACAATGATTGACGAGCTGCAAAGACAACTAGAGGAGCAAAGAAGAGAGATTGCTGAACTAAGGGCTAATGGCCGCAATGGCAAACAATGAGGCAATGATGTGGCTCCTCCTCCTCCTCCTCAGCCACTAGTCAATGAAGTACCAGCTCCTATTGCTGAGCCGAGAGCAGTCTATCAAGAACCCTTGCTAGTCAGATGGAAGAGAGTTAAGCCAGCAGACTTCGAAGGTTCTAGGGATCCATTGGTTGTACAAGGATGGTTAAAGACTATTGAAGCCACTCTGAGACTCATGGGCTTCACAGACAACGAGAAGGTACTTTGTGCATCGTACTACCTCACCATGAAGGCTAGGATTTGGTGGGATAGCATTGAACAGAGCAAGAACGTTGAAGAAATGTCATGGGCCGATTTTGTTCACGAGTTCAACACGATGTTCTTCCACATGAACATTACCAGGAAGCATTATGACGAGTTTGAGAACCTTCGCCAAGGAGATATGTCAGTTATAGATGTAGTAGCCAAGTTTGATCAACTAGCTCGCCTATGCCCAGGGATGGTTAGTGATGAAAGTGAAAGAGTCAGAAGGCTGATCAGAGTCCTCCGCCCAGAAATTGCTGCGATTGTTGATGGTGCAAGTCCACCCAGAAGTCAGGAGCA
>CAMOHE010055843.1:0-16383 GCA_946598075.1 Artocarpus hirsutus
GACGCCGAGGGGCAAGGTTGGGGGGCTAGGGGTGGCATGGTGGGGGGTGAGGGGGCGGGTGGGGGTAGGTAGGGAGAGGTGTGAGGTGGAGGGGCGAGAAGGGCATGAGGGGGGGGTACGGGGGGCGGGGTGGTGGGCAAAGGGGTGGGGGGCGGTGGAGCGAGAGTGGGTGGGTGGGGCAAGGGGCGAGGTGGGGGGGGCCAAGGGGGGTCGCGGTGGGGCAAGGGGCAAGGTGGGGGGGGCGCAGAAGGGGGGCGGAAGGGAAAGGCGGGGGGGCGAGGTGAGGGGAGGGTAGGCCAGTAGGGGGTAGGTGGGGTGAGGAGAGAGAGAAAGGGAGGGGGAAGAGGCGGGAGAGAGAGAAGGGGAGCTTACTGGCGATGAAGAGGCGATGGCGACGGAGAGAGAGAGAGGGGGATTTGAGAGAGAGAGAAAGAAGGATTTTAGAGAGAGATAGGGTGGATTACAAATGGGGGGTGGGCGTACGTTTCAAAAATTTAAATGGGGAAAATGAACCTTCCACGATGGTTATTGCAAAAACCATCATGGAAGCTTATCAACAGCATTTAAAATGTTGTGATTTTTATAGCATTCTACGACGGTTTTTACAAAAAATTATCGTGGAAGCCTACCACAGCATTTGAAATGCTGTGATTTTTCACAGCATTCCACAACGGTTTTTGTCGTGGAAGCCTATGATAGCATATCAAATGCTGTGATTTTTTACAACATTCCACAATGGCTTTTGCAAAAACTGTTGTGGAAGCCTATCACAGCATTTGAAATTTTTTTTACAGCATCCCACCACGGTTTTTGCAAAAATCATTGTGGAAGCTTATGATAGCATATCAAATGTTGTGATTTTTATACCATTCCACGATGATTTTTGCAAAAACCTGCAAAAACTATCGTGGAAGCCTATTATAGCATTTTGTAAAGCTGTGATAATGTAGGGCATTCTACGATGGTTTTTACAAAAAACCATCGTGGAATATTGTTTGGCGATGGTTTCTTAATAAAACCATTGTAAAAAAATTGTCTAAATTATTTCTTACATATTATTTTCTTTTCTACCCAAGGTGGTCTGCCCATGTGTTAAGCATCCAATGGCCTAGAATGTATACTTTTTCTCTATTTTCACTACAAATATAACTATAGATCGATATACAAAACCCTTAAAAAAATGAAAATGAAAGAAATATTTTAAAATAAATTAACATAAATTAGTTTATAGATGCTCATTTTTTTATCTTTTTTTTCATTGGTTCCTCAATACATATCTATTCCACATCTTCATAAAGCAAGTGCGAAACATCATTTTCAAAATTATCTATCTCTTTAATCGGTGGCAATCCCTTTGTGAATGAAGGGATGTCTGTGCAATCTTTGGCAACTTCTTCAACATCGATAACTATTCTTCGCTTCATCGGGACGACTAGAGACAACTCCATGTGTTGGAGATCTGTAGTATAATAAACTTGGATTGCTTGTGATGCCATAATGAAGGGATCATTCCTATATCCCAATCTTCTAAAGTCAACCACTGTGATGCCGTCATTATCGTTCTTAACATAGTTATTGTCGGCCTACTTGCACTTAAAAAGTGCTATGCGTAATCCCCCATAATCAAGTTCCTAAATATCTTCAATGAAATCAAAGTAGTTCATGGTCCTATATACCGGATTTTTGTCCTTGGCTGAGGCAATATGCATAGCCTCAGCACAGAGAGTCACATTGTTATTTTCCACAAGATGCTTCTCATCTCTTTTGCAAGTGTAGAAAGTGTAACCATTTATTGAATATGATACATACCTTGTAACTATCGACGACGGTCCTCTAGCTAGGTCCTTCAACTCTTGTGACATGCCTCCATCTTGTGATATGGAGGACTTGCCATAGATGTGTGCTCTAATCCACAACCGAAAGTTCTAGTTGTGTTTATCTAGCAACCACTTCTCATTTCTTGCTCTTTTTGGGTATGCTTTTTTTAATTCGTTCATGTACACGTCAATGAAAGGCTCCACTTCATTAGCATTGTGCAAGACATAAAGACAAGCTTGCTCCCACTCTTCTTGATTTACTAACGAAGCTTGCTCCCTTAGCCTCAATGTTTATAGTCTTTGGCATGCCAATTACGTCCGCATTAGATAGGTACTCGGAGTAAAATTCAACCGATTCCTCAGCTATGTAACTTTCTACAATTCATCCCTCTGGCCTATTTCGATTCTTCACATAGCCCTTCAAAACCTTCATATATCTTTCAAATGGGTACATTCATCTTAAATACACCGGTCCGCATAACTTAACATCACATACTAAGTGCACCGTTAAATGAATCATGATGTCAAAAAATCCTAGTGGAAAATACTTCTCAAGCATGCATAAGGTTTGCACCAACTTTGATTGCAATGAATCTAGTATAAGTGGATCAATTAACGAATCAACACATGATAATTGTGTGTTTTCATGCCAATAAGTTTCAAATCCTCCACCGACACTAACTTTTTAAAGTTCAAAGAATACCCGTCTGACACTTTTAACGAATCAAGCCATTCACAAAGCTTTCTCTTTTCTGCTCTGGATAACATGTGCTTCGCCAGAGGTAAGTAAGTACGGATCCCTCTTTTCTCAAGAAACAAATTAGGCCTAATCTCTATTTCCATGAGATCTAACTGAGCTTTTTCACCATCCTTAGTCCTGCCCAAATGTCAAGCAACGTACCGACCATGGATTCACAATCGTTTTTCTCAATATGCATAACGTCTAAGGAATGATGAACAAAAAGTGTCTTCTAGTATGGAAGATTAAAAAAGATTGATCTTTTTTTCCATGGTCTATCAATCGACGACTTGTCCTTACCTTGTTTTCTCTTCTCAAATACGACTCTTATATCTTTTCCCATTTCAAATATTTGTTCACCTGTCAAAGGATGAGGAGGGTCTCTTTTTTTGCTGTTGCCATCAAAGGCTTTCTCTTGTTTATGATAAAGATGATCTCTTAGCAACCATCTTCTATGACCAAGAAAAATGGTTTTCTTACCATTCTTCAATCGTTTGTGAGACATTTTTGTCATGCAAATACGACAACCAATATAACTCTTCACTGAATCACCAGATCAATTGCCATATGCAAGGAAGTCATTAATTGTATATATCAACATTGCACGGAGTGTGAACGTCTCTTTTCGGTAAACATCTCTAACTTCAACTCCATTTTCCCAGAACTTTTTTAGGTCATCAATTAACAATACCAAGTATACATCAATGTCATTGCCTGGTTGGTGAGGACTCGAAATCAATAAAGACAACATTAAAAACTTCCACTTCATGCACATCTTTGGAGGGTGATTGTAGTTAACAAGTATTACAGGCTAAGTGCTATGCCTACTACTCATGTTACTATGTGGGTTCATTCCATCCATCGACAAAGCAAAATGTATGTTTCTTGGATCCGCACTAAATTTGAGATTATCAGCTTCAAAAGTCTTCCATTGTGGTGAATCCGCCAAGTGTCTAAGGATACCATCATCCAATCGTTTGTCATGATGTCATGTCAAATTCTTGACATGTTTTAGGTTTCTGAATAAACGCCTTAAACATGGTACCGGTGGAATGTACCATAACACTTTCTTTGGCACTCTATTCTTACCGTCTTTTGGCTCATTTCCTTTTTTCCATCTTGCTTGTTGACAAACTGGACAATAATTCTTGTCCTCATATTCATTCCTATAGAGAACACAATCATTTTCACAAGCATGAATTTTCTCGTAATCCATTCCCAAAGTGCTCAAAGTCTTCTTAGCCTCATACACACTAGTTGGTAATTTATTACCCTCTGGTAGAAGCCTTCTTAAAAATTTCAACAGCTTTATGAAACTAAAATTTGACCACCCACCCGACGCTTTCAAATTCCATAATCCAACTAAAGCAGATAATTTAGTGAAATTGGTACACCCTTCATACACGGGTGTCTCGGCATCATTCATCATTGTCTCAAATAAATCTGGACGGTGCACGAAGTGTTCTTCTAAATCATTGACCATGTCAACCATATTGTCTGGATCATCCATATTATCCTCCACAATAGCTTCCTTTTCTTTACTTACTAAAGTTGGATTGAAATTAGACTCGCCATGAAAATGCCACATTTGATAACTACTTATAATTCCATTTCAAAATAAATGTCCTCTAACAATTGGATTGGATGCAATCTATGGTTTCTGCATTGAACACAAGGACACCGAATTTTATCACCATTGGCATGACTTTTGACAAATTCAAGAACTCTTCCACACTATTCACATGCTCTCTAGACAATCGAAAATCCTACATCCATTTCCTATCCATTTTGCAAGTCCTAAGTCGAAATAATAAATAGCAAATATTCAATTAAAATTAATTTCATAAATTATAGATATACCCACCTATATATATTCTCTAATCATAAAACAAGTTACACATACTCATTATAAAACAAATAAATCATACCCATGATCCACAATACAAATTTCACGGAATAAATAACAAAATCAACAACTATTTATCAATTTCGGATTAATTATACAAAAAAATCAACAACAGTTTTTCAATTTCTAGCAAAAACTTACAATTTGGACTAAGATTAAGGAGTGTAGAGGCAGAGAGGGATGGCGGTAGTTGATTCAGACGGGTCTGTGTTCGTATTTAAAAAGTGAGTTTTTGAATTGTGTCTGAATGTTGAGGTGGAAAAAGGGGTTTTAAATAAGCTACCATGACGGTTTTTTTTAAAAACTGTCATAGAGTGGGGGAGCTACCAAGACGGTTTTTTAAAAAACTATTGTGATAGATAGTATATACCATGATGGTTTTTTAATTTTAAAAAACCGTCATGGTAGCTCTCGCCCTATTCTACGATGGTTTTTGTCTTTGCGAGCGTAACTTGCCACTTTTTTTCTCTTTACCACGACGATTTTTGAAAAATGGTCGTTAAATAAAAGTCGTATAATCAAAAATTTGTTGTAGTGTTAAGCTAATCTTGTTTTATTTAAGTGATTTTTGCATATTTGATACAAAAAAAATTTGACATGTGTTTGGTCTTAGTTTTATTTTAGTAAAAATTTTTATTCAAGACTTTAGATAGTGTTTTAATTCTTAAAGTTCGGGAAAGTTTTATAATTTTATGTTGTATTAAGTATTTTGAATCCTTCTTATGCTCTAAGAGTTAGATTGAATAAAAAATTCAAATGAAATTTGAATCAGGTTGAGGATGTGTTTCCCAAGGTTTGTCGAGTGCCAATCATCTTGTTTTATGTGGCTTGGTCGACTGAGACAACAACTGAAGCTCCTGTATGTAGTGCACTAGCGTCGTTGCTCTTGTTTTGTGATCTAACCTAGTTTCATGCTATTTTGTGACTTCAGATTGTTAATATTTTCTCCATAATTCATGCAAACGTGGACAAATTTGGTATGAAACAAAATTTGGAAACTATAAGGTGACCAAAATTTCAACCATTTTAGATTTCCATTTTGTTTTTTAACAATAAGGAAACTTTCGATAGTATTCCATGATTCCATAATTGATAGAATCAATTTCAGGAAATTGGTCGACGATGGAAAAGCATTATAATATATATTGTTTGGTTCCTTGAAGCCATTCTGTTTTTTCTTTATTACATTATCATTCTAACAATAGGGACAAGGCTTTGGAAGCTCTCAAATCTGGTGGTGTTTTTTGTTTTCGGAAAGTTTTTTACATTGTCAATGGCTAGAGGTATTTTAAATCCTTCATTCTTCTGCCGTAGATTATATTTAATATTGTTTTTATGCATATAAGATGCTAACAGATATTACATTACTTAATTACTTTGCTAATTTTCGAGATGCTTATTAAGGTTAAATGTTGTTTTGGGAGCACATATTGTTGCGAGCGGGACTCATGAAAAATATTCTATCCCTAAGCTATAATTTTAAAAATATTGTTTTGGTCTAGTGATCAATCATTTAAATAAATATGTTTCATAGATAAATCATGAGGAATGATTTCCTAAAAAAACGTATATTTGATAATAAATATAATGAATTTATGATATTTTAAAATAAGATTTAGTCTCTGAACAAGATATTCTGAGCAAAACAGTTTTTATATGTTGTCTAACATGTATGTATCTAGACTGTTGGTTTTTGCATGATGGCATTCATAGATCAGGATATATAGAGTGCATCTTTAGGTGTATGTCTCGAAACTTATAGGAGCCACTACAATGGTGATATGATGGTGTTGCATGAATTTATTTATTCTTTACATAAATAATATAAAATGTTTATGAAAATACAGCTTCAATTTTCACTATGATTTAAATTCATTTTTTTACTTAATTATTTGTTTTGATAAGTTAAATCCCAATAGGTCTTTCACTCATTTTTATCTTTTTTGTTTTACTTAACCATCCTTTAGAAGTGCTAAGGATGGTGCTAAGTAAACGTATTGAGAGCAATATTAAGCTTGTGAAGTGCGTGGTTAGAGATATTTTTCATTTACTACATCATTTTATATTTTCTATCAAAGCATGTAATAATTAGATCATGAAAATCCCAAAGATTATTTTTTACGACTTTATGCAGGTGATGTTACTTGAGAAAATTCCCCTCATTAAAAAGCTTCTTGGAATTTTTTCAAAATTATAATGAGTAGACCTAAGATTTATTTTTGGTTGAGGAAAAAGTCGTTTTTTTCTCAATGCTCTATTTAATTCAAAAATTTCATACAAATGGTGGACTTAATTTGAAAATTAATTATTAATAATTCTTTCCTCAAAATAATATAATTCATTATTTTTTAGAGTTTTATTTTACTTGTTAAATCGTGTAAATTTTTCTTAAACTTGGTTTTATCTAAATTAAAACTTTGTATCACTAATCTAGGTTTTGGGGAGTAACAGTAGAATGCCATATTATTTTATAAATTTCAAATACGCCTGTAAATTTTCTATTGTTTGAAAGTTAATAATAAATCATTTCCAAATTAAATAATTTTGTTTGCTTATATAAGAAGGATATGTTAAGGGCATAATCTTCTTCACTTCTACAGAAAAGGAGTTCAACAGGAAATTAAGATAAACTGATGTGTTTGGTCTCATATATCCTTTCTATCTAGTTGTTCGGATTTGTAAGCTTGACGTTTTTGAAAATTTACTTTTAGAGTCCGTTTAGTTCATAGATTTCAATAGAGAATTTGAATGAAAATTTAAATTTTTGTGAGAGAAAATACTGTAGCAAAATGATTTAAGTTGTGATTAAAACCACAAACCAAATGCACTCTTTTATTTCTACGAGAACATTCTTGAAAAAAAAAAAAAAAAAAAACTATATAGGGTCACGTATATTATCTTTGAACTGGTTTTTTTAGGCTAATATGGGGTCTATTATAGAAGTATCGCTTTCATCGCATTGTTTGTTAATTTTATTATTTCTATGAGAAAGGTTCAAACAATATCATTTTTAAAAAGTATAAAATTAATTATACATATTTTAAGTTAGAATAAGGCAAATAAATATTTTCTTAGAATATGTTGACTTTTTTGGCTAAAAGAGTGGTGAATCAAGGGAGAAAAAATAAATGATAGACAAAACAGTGATAATAAAAAAAAATGATTTACTGCCAACGTATGGATTGACATGGGCCTTGAAAGTCCAAAGTAGCTGAACAATCTACAACAGCCATATCTCCAAACTCTCATACCTAAATTTCTCCAGCAACTAATGCTAATTTTTTTTTTTTTTTGAGTTCTTGTCTATCTCATAATTACGAGATAGTTACTAAATTAATCATAGAAGTACCATTGCTGATAAAATCTTTTTTTTTTTGTTGGTAGAGGGATATTTGTTTCTAGTCAATTGTGACCTTTGTGACTTTGCAAGTGATTAATGAACCATAGTTGTTTAAGAAGTGTGGTTAGAACTATGGTTGGAGTTCATTTGGTTCAAAATATTATAGCACGAGAGAGCTTTATAATGTAACAACTTTTTGCTTTTTGTTATAGCAAAAGTGAGTTTTTATACTATTTGATGATTAAAACTAATGCTTCCAAATACCTTATTGTATTGCACATTTGACATGAAGACCTCAACCCTCTTATCTCTGATACGATGCTTTGATATTTAAAACTCTTAGTTGGACTTTGATAATTTAATTCCGTTTTAACTTTCTAACTTGGTGATTTTTTTTCTTTAATGGATCTGGCAGATTGCACAGACAACGATTGATTTGTTTTAATTTCGGCAATTAATCTATCAGATTATTGCTAGTAATCTACTATATTACTCTGGCGTCGAATGACCATTAAATAAGGTTACATAATCGTATGAATTTCTTATCGTCATCTAGTAGATTACTCCAATAAATAAAGCATAGGACAGTCCAAATGGTCACTGTTGTGCTTTTGGAGAGATAATTAGATAGATTACCAGCGATTATTTAGAAGATTGTTGGGAGGTTCGATGTTCACGACTAACCGGGCCAATTTCAGCAAAATAAATTTAAATTTGTTTTTGGTAAGATATTTAATTCAAATTAAACTGAGTTTGAACTGTGCAACTTAAAATTCAAACTCTCCATCTATTTCAACATTTCGAACAATATTATATAATGATTTCACTTACAAATATTAGTATTTATAATTTAGCACTATTATTTCATATTATTTTTCAACTAAATAACTTTTTTTATACATATTTTATATCTATTCTTTAATTATATAATTTTTTCATACTTCAAATTAAACATATCAATATTCATTCAAACACAAATTTGAATTGAATTTTCTATTCAAATTAATACTTTAACTACATATCCAAATATCAGTTCAAACCACTATTTAAATTATACAATTTAAATATTTTGTTTAAACCAAAAAAGTTTAAATCAATATAATTTGAACCAAATAACCAAATGTGCCTCCTTAAAATAACATTCTTATAGATTCCTCGTCTTAAATGTTGGTGTCCACCATAAAGTTCGTTAAAGTGACATTAGATTTCCCATCTTATATGTTGCGGTCCACCAAAAAATTGTTTACAACTTTATATATATATATATATACATACATATATATATATATATATATATATATATATATAAAACTTGTTAGAATCACGTGTATAATGAGATCCCACCCCAAATTTCAATCCTACAATGATGAAAAGGAAAATTGAAAAGTAAACATTAATAAACCTTAAAACCATAAATATTGCAACTGTATAATGATAAAATAAGATTAAAAATTTGAGAAGGTTGAAAATGTTTCTTTGTACTATATGCAACAGTCATTATAAAAAAGATTCCAACTTTATGATAATATTGCCATCATGACCAATAAAATTAAATTACAAAAACTCTATTATTATCTACAAACCGGACAATAAGGATTGTCTTTTTATAATAGTATAATAAATCTACAAGTTTAAAAAAATAGGTAATGTTTGTGTATAACATGCAAATATGGTATTTATAATACAGGTCATATTATAACCACTAGTTATGATCTCTATATATTTTTTTAGATAAGAGAAATAGACCAAACTAGTAGAAAAATAAAAAATGATAGGCTAAAACTATAAAAATGATTAATAAATACGCCATTTGACTTTAATTCCACGTAAATCATACTATACTGACTAAAATATCCTATTTGTACTAATTTTCTCCCTTCTCTCCCCTCCTTTCTTTCTCCTATGCTTGTGCTTCCTTCTCTTTTGCCTCTCCACTACTTGTGTGCCGGTCACTTCCTCTTTGAACGTCGTCGCCATTGCCTTTGTCGAGGACTTTTTGGCACGACAACTCCTTGAAGAAAGGATTTCCAGCACGATAACACCATCTTCTTCAACAGACAACTCCTAGGTACGAAGGCTCCGTCGACGGAAACGGTGACCTCGTGCAAGATTGGGGACCTCTGGATCATCCACAACTCTTTCAACGTCAATCTCACTGTCTATTCGCAGATCTCACTATCTCTCATTGTTAGTCTCACCATCTTCCTTGTTGCCAATCTCGCCATCTCTTGTTGTCTTTCTCGTTAATGCTGGTCGTGGAGGCGCAGTGTCGGCCAACTTGAGGCAAAGCTAAAGTGCAGCGTCTTGTTGTCTATTCTTCTTCTTTAAATCGTATGAGAGAAGCAAAGCTGAAAGGCACTTTTGGCATTTTGGATTCTCAAAAACTGATATTTGTTTCATTCATTTTCTTCTCATGCTATTTCTTTATTTAAGTTTTAAAAAAATGCTATTCTCTATAATTTCCTTATTTTTCCTTATTCAAATGGGAACTAGAACCTAGATTTGCACCATAAAACACTGTACTACATAAGTTGTCCCTTTTAAGAACCTCGTTTCAAAAATTATCGATTTTTTGAAATTAATTGTGTGTGTTACACTTTTCGCTCTTTTTGTATATTATGATATGTTAATATTATTATAAAGTTACAATCCTTACGATAATGACTATATTTGTATACGCATCGCCAACCTTTTCAACTTTATAATCTTATTTTATTATCATAAAATTGCTATCTATATGCTCTTATTCATTAATTATCCAATTTCATTGATTATATATATGGAACATTATCATAAAATTGCAATATTTGTGATAATTTCATATTTTCATATTGTTCGTATATATAGCTAACCTTTTCAAATTTTTAATGTTATGTTATCTTTGGAAACAATTTTTATACTCCCGCTATTATGACTAAAGTGTTATTATCATACATATAATTTTAGATTATTTTATAATTCAATGAACTTTAAAGTGAATCCTAATATTTAAAAATTTATGATTTTAAAATAGAATATTTAAACAATTGGGTAATGGCCACACAGCCACTAACAAGACCATACTCAAAATGCGTTTCCCCCCGTACTGAAAAAGGGTTTCCGGTATTTGACTAACAATTGTCATACCCAAAACTTTAGTACCTTATCCTTTCCAAAAAACAAAAAAAAAAAAAAAAAAAGGAAAAAGAAAAACTTTAGTGCTTTATCATAAGAACCGCACAAGACTATAATTCGGTGGCATATAGCCACAAACAAGACTATCCAGAAAAAGGTTTTTTTTTTTTCTAACTCTTTTGACTACCAACCATTCACATTTTATCAAAGAAACACATCAAGAAGTGGGATGAAATTAAAGGTGGGCATGACTAAGTAGGTTGACTTCATAAAGTATAATTATCACAATAATCATGAGGTCTAAAACTGGCATGGTAATTATTTGCCTATCGGTCAGTCTCTGTTTATATATCATTTTATCAAAACAAATATATATATATATATATATATATATATATATCTGTTTATATATCCCACGGAAAAGGTTTCAAACCCGTAGTCGTGATTTAAAATTCAAATCTGAAATGGAAAATGTTTCACTAAAGCGATTTTCTAAATCATAAAATTAAGTACAAAGAAAATAGACCGACGGTTTTTCTATTGTCACAATTTCAAAATATTATCTTCATTATAAGATTCAATCCCTTTTTAGTTTTTATGTTCTAATTAATAAATTGTTTTAACACATTTGGTATTAAAAAAAAGACAGCAGGAGGGTATTTACTCAAATAAAAAGTACTAAACAAAGACACAATCCAAAGGAATGTAAAAGATTTCTGTCCATATTAGTAAGGATGTAAATGGTTTTTGTTTGGTCGACCCGTCCCGCCCCATCAAGTAATTAATGAGGTATGGAGGTCAAAACCCAGAGGGTCAATAGGGCACACCATGCAGCCTGTTAATATATATATCTTGGAATATTTTATTTTTTTGGAAGGGAAAAAACAGAGTTTTATTAATTGGCTATATCAACCAAAACATGAGAAACAACAAGTAACGGAGCTGCCTCAATGCTCCTAAAAGAAAAAGAATGACAAAGTCCTTCATAGGCCAATTATGAGCCACTCTATTACCTTCACGAGGAATATATCTACAAGTGCAACCAGCGATATGGGAAAGCAATTCGCGGATATCCTGAATCAGTGAGCTATCATAAACAGGCCAATCAAACAAGAGAGCATTGACATGGTTAATAAGATTCAGTGCAACGGACTTGATGATATGATTTTAGACACCAGCTTCCAAGACAAACTCCTCTTGGGGTTAATACCCTCTAAGTATTGATATTGTACATATTGTTAATAAATAAATAAAGTGATATTTATAATTATTTTGGTTGCTTATATATATTATGAATGCTTTAATAAACATCAATAAAATTCCATGATTATTTATGTGACTATAAATTTAGCATAAAACTGTTATATGCTTAGGGATAAAATTTATAGATAATAGTCTAAATAAACCATAATAATTAATTAAAGTTTAGGATTTTTAACTGAATATTACAAGTGCAGTCCAATCTCATTGAGAATGAAATAGTTTCATCCAGGCTATTTATATAAAGACATTAGATTGGAAGTACTTTATATAATGAGATTATATAGAATGGACCAGACATAAATTTCTCATAATCATCCGTTATAAATAGAGCATTTAAATTTATCACTATGATGATCATATATATAACAGTCTTGATCCTAAGTATTTATTAGACTCATGTTTATGATATTATGTTTTTTGACTTGTATGTTAAGATTTATCTAAAGATAGATCATAATCTACCATCTTAGAAGCATGATGGAATAAATAGCTAGGAATAATATTGTACAGATAAGAAATTCATTCCTTCTTTATGGAAGTTAGAAAAATAGTTCTCATAAGTGATGATTAGAGATCTGAACAGTAGAGTGCTCGTTCATAATAGGATTATGAATTAACTGTTTATTAGAGAATAATTGAAACTCAAGAATAAATATATAATAAGATTGGTGAATAGAAATTGAACCTATCTTTTATTATGAACTATTTATGGAGAACTGACTAATATGTAATTATTAAATCAATAGACTATGTTGATGCCTGGATTCGGCACAACACCGCGTATGGGTGCGCACGGAGGTCGGGTTCCCTGTTCTGTCTCCTGTTCTGCTTGGCTCAGCCTAGTCTGGTCGGACCTACAAGAGGAGAGAAGGCCTCAGAGTAAAGGGACATCGGTTTGGTGTCGAATCCAGGCATCAACATTTGGTGCTAGAAGGAGGGTGATTCGGCACAACACCGTGTACGGGTGCGCACGGAGGCCGGGTTCCCTGTTTTGTCTCCTGTTCTGTCTAGCTCAGCTTAGTCTGGTTGGACCTACAAGAGGAGAGAAGGCCTCGGAGTAAGGAGACACCGGTTTGGTGCATGCCAAGGGCACTCTGACGCTCAAGTTAGTGTTCTAACCGGGAAGAGCTAAGGGAGAGGCAGGGTAGACAAGGGAAGAGTGCCTGTCCCTTAGCTCTTCCTAGCCAGAACACTGACTTGAGCGTCGGAGTGCCCTTGGTAGGCACCAAACCGGTGTCCCCTTACTCCGAGGCCTTCTCTCCTCTTGTAGGTCCAACCAGACTAGGCCGAGCCAGGCAGAACAGGAGACAGAATAAGGAACCCGACCTCTGTGAGCACCTGCACGCGATGTTGTGCCGAATCCAGGCATCAACAGACTACTTGTTAATTTTCTTTGAGTAATTTTCACTATAATTCTAAGAGTTTAGTTTCAAGTTTTTAGTGGGATAACACTAAAACTAATAAATTTGGCACATTAATTGAAGAGTTTAATTAATTGTCAAATTTATTGGATTTGAATTGTAGGTCTATAGGTTCCCAAAACCACCTCTATAACACTGTATTAGATTTAATGTATAGAATAAATTATAAATATTTAATTTAAAATTGTTGAATTTTGAATTAGTTATTTCACACTTGAGATATTAATGTAATACATAAAAATGTTCTTTGTGACACACAATATAATGTGATAAATGTTGTCACATTTAGCTGAGCATTAGTTAATTAATTAATTAATTATATTTAAGTGATAAGATTGATTAAATATGTTTTAAATTAATTAGTTGATAATATTTGAATATAATTTTAATTTTGTATGACATATATGTGGTGGGATGACACTTTGTCTTTGCTAACATGGACACAAAATTAAATAATTAATTAGATAATTTAAAATTGATTCTTAAATAATATGATTTATTTTTGAATTTAAAATATATATAAGATTTACTTAAATTATATATATATATATATATATTCATTTATATATTCACGTTCAATACATGATTTGCTTTTGGTTTTTTGGATATATATATGATAACATAAATTCTTTTTTTCAAACCAAATTCATTATATATATACACACACACGTACTATTAAGTACGTGTTTCTTAAAAAAAAAAAAAAGAAATAAAAAATGTGGAGGTGCTTTTAAGTACCTCCTTCAAACATCTAATAGTAGGTATGTATGATTCACCCACTAAAGAGTTTAGTGGGTGGTTTTTAAATTTAAAATTAATTAAAATTAATAATTAACTGCTCAGTTATAAAAAGTAAAAGATACCAGTTATCTCTCAGACATATACATGATATTTTTCAAAGTATCCAAGAAAGGAAAAACTAAGAGTTATTTTCTTTGGAAAAACAAAGTCTGTTATCTTATGTGTTGAGTATATAATAGATCCAAAAAAACTATGAGATTATTCATTCTTGTAGATTATACCACCTCGTCCTTCCATTGGTATGGAGGCTTGGCTAGAAAGATCGTGATGTCAAACAAAAAAGCTAAGATACCTGTTAGGTCTTCAAAAAATTTGAATCACATTCCTTTAAGCTTTTTATTTTTAATTAAAATTATATAACTATTCTCTGTAACGCCAGCCTAATTTTATGTAAAGGATTATGCTATGATGAATGACGACGTTAAATGTTATAATTATGATATGTGTTATGATATTTGATAGATGATACTAACCATTTTATTTTAAGTGTTATGACAGGTGACGCTCGCGTGGAATTGATGTGCTCAAATGTTCATGTCATTAATGTTATATGTTTAATTTTTTATTGATAATTTAATGTTATGAATGATTTTTGTATTTAAGGGCAGATCGGCAGGCCGGACCATTCAGTTCGGCAGGCCGAAATGAATTCCTCAGAACGGCAAGCCGATGAGTTATCATCGATAGGCCGGACTTCTGAGATCGGCAGGCCGATGGGAAAGATCGGCAGGCCGATGACAGCTGATAAGCAGTCAGCAGAAATTTCACAAAATTTGTGATAAGGTTGAATTGTGATAAGGATAATTTTTCTGGATAATTAACATAATTATAGGATGATTTGTTTAATTTTGGTAATGAAGCAATTGACTTTTGATTTATTTGAATTAATGGATAAAGTTTTCCCGTTTTACAAAGGCGAAATATGGCAACTCGATCCGTTCTTGGAAGTTTGACTTTTTCTCTCTAAATTCTATCCATTTACACGAATTTTGCCTGGCATTTAATCAGAAAATTTCTGAATTGTATTAAGAGGATGAGTTTTTTTTCCATATTTTTGAAATTCATTTTTTACCATAACAAAAATTCTCTCTCTCCCTTAATCCTCTCCACTTCCCACGATTTATGTCTTGCAATTAATCAAAAAATTTTGATTAACGAGGAGAGTGTAACGTATTCATTCATTTTACGTTTTGTCTCTCCCTCTCCCTCTCACTCTCACGTACTCTCTCTCTCTCCAATTCTCTCTCTTGAATTCTCTCTCTCTTTCACTCTCTTCCTATCACATTTCTTTTCTTCTTCCTTCTCTCAAATTTCCCTGCAATTCTTTTGTTTAAATATCAAAAATTTCTTTGGAGGTAATTTAAGAAATTTTAAGAAGAAATTGTTCTAAGGTATGAACTCAATCTCAGAAATTCTTAAGCATATTTTTCTCCTGTATTGCGATTGCTATATCTTTCTCTACGAATTTTATTTTACTCTGAATTTTTAGTATGTTAATTATGCATGTGTTATGAGATTCTCCTCCAAATTTCACTTTAATCCAAATTTTATATAAAAAGTTATGAGTTTTCTCCTCTCCACCACTCACAGTAAATTGTTGCTGATCAGTTTTGTTGCACATAAGTATGGTTATTGTTTTTGTTGCAAATGAATGTTGTTTTGCACGAAATTTGGTGGATATATATATATATGTTAAGTATAGGACTGAAAAGTTTGGTAATGATTTGGTGAGTATTTCATTAGTTATAGAATTTTTAATAAACCTAGGTTATGTAACTGCTTAAAATGTAAGCTGTGAGATTTTTGTTATGAGATAGATTTCTTTTATGATTATATAATTTTATTTGGAAATGAGAAATTTTATGCTACTGTATGTGTAGGTTAAAAATGATATCATATGAATTTTTAGGTCTAAATAAATTTATTTTAATTGTTTGGGAATTATTATTTCATGTAACTCACTGATTTGCACCTAGTGTATG
>CAMOHE010055860.1:0-108458 GCA_946598075.1 Artocarpus hirsutus
TCCCCCCTCACCTCGCCCAGCCGCCCCCCCTCACCTCCCCTGAGCTCCCCTGCCCCCCTTCGCCTCCGCCCAGCTCCCCCACCCCCCCTCGCCTCTGCCCAGCTCCCCCCGCACCCCACCCACTCCCCTCATCATGTAATCAATTAGAAATGTTATTATGTCAATATTTGATTATGTAGAATTATGTCATTCGGTGAAATTGTGCATATGTGAAGCTGAAAATTAATTGTGCAATTTGTGGTGAATATGTCAATATATTGAACATGTGAACTTATGTGAATATGTATAATTTGTGAAATTATATATGTAATTGTAAATATGTGTAAACTTCTAAATATGTGTAATTATGTGAAATTATATGAATATGTGAAAAGTGTCATTGAAATTGTGCAATTGTGAATACGTTAAGATTTGATTACGTGAAATTATGTCAATATATAAGCTTCTGAATATGTGAAGATGAAAAGTTGTACAATTCGTGGTGAATATGTCAATATGTCTATCAGAGGAAAATCATGTGAAATTGTACAAGTCATGATATTAATATGTGAATATGTATAGTTTGTGATTAATATTAGTATGTATATGTTAGTTTTTGAATACGTTGCATAGGTACAATGTCTCGTGAATTCAATAGTGACAAGTACGAGAAGGAGTACGAAGACTGCACTTCACCTGCAACGCAATATAGCAAGGGAAACAATCACAATAAGCCAAGAAGGCGAACCGATTTTGATCCAAAAGTTGACTTTGACCGAAGGTCAACATTAATAAAAAAAATTCATCAGATGAGAAAGAACAGTTTAAGAATTGAAGTGACTTTTGATTCGAAGGCCCAACCGGAAGACGCACCCAGTCATGAATTAAGCAGTTGGATCGGAGTCCTTAGTCGAGAGCACGTTTCAATATGGACAAAAGATTAGAAGTCTAAGGATTTAGACAAAGCAAAAGATGTGATTTGGAGAGAGATATACGAAGCTTTCACAATTGAGGATTGGTATAGGAAAAGGACTTTAAAGGTTTACGACGAATTAGCAAAAGGGTTCAGATCCGACCTTTACGTTACCTTCTTACAATCATACCTTTCCATTCCGAATGAGGATGTAAATATATATAAACGGCCTCCTATGATAGCACACTACTACCCCTCCATAAACGATAAAGATTGGGAAGCTTTTGTGAGGTATCGACGTTCCAGTGATTTCCAACTGCTATCATCAAATGCAAGGAAAATAAGAGCAGAAAATGAATATTGCTCTATGGTTGGGCGAGTGGGATATAAAGAGCTCAAGCAATCCATGGTACGTTACTAATTAACTCAAACTACATATATCAATTATTGCTACATTACTATGTTACTAACATAGCGTAACACAGTTTGTAAAGACAGGCGTGCAACCAACACGGGAGGAGTTGTGGGTAAAATCACATCAAGGTCCTGATGGCCAGTTTTAAAATCCAAAAGTAGTAGAGATTTCCAACTTGATTGTAAGTCTACTGAACATGAACAATTAATTTGTATTTTACTATGGGCGGATGAAGGATTGCTTGAATAATATAGTTGTATTGTTCTTGTACAGGATAAATACACAACGCAACAAAGTCAAGGGAGCTTCCAATCGGTTGGTAATGATGACATTTTGACGAGGGCACTAGGGAAATCGAAACATTCAGGACGTGTTCGCTGTCAATCAAAGTTTGTGAAGTAGTCTCAATACTTCGACCTCCAACCAGGATCATCAAAATTGCATTCTCAAATGTCGAAGATGCAGATGGAGATTGCAGAACTCTGAAGTCTTGTGACTGAGCTCATTTCCCAAGGACGTGCTAAGTCGACGGAGATAGCATCTCACAATGCAATAGCTTCAAAGCTAGTTGTAACCCTCCCAATACTGTAGCAGAAGATGCAGAAGCTCTAGGAGCTCCAGAAGCTCCAGAAGCTCTCAGAGAGTCCAATTGTCACCTCCTCCTCAAGGGCCCGAACAATGTAGGCTCTTTGTTTAGGATAGAGTTAATGGTGGGTGTACACTTGTTGCACTTGGAAAGGTGTGGATGGAGAGCCTTCCAACTGATACAGTTCATGGACGACTACTAGAGGAAGAGAACGTGCGTGTTAGCCTCACTACCATCAGAGATAGAATAGCTGAATTGCCTGTTCCAACACTTGAGGCAACAACTGTGGGTGAAGCAGCAGGAAGCTTTGTCGCATGGCCGAAGAGATTAGTTGAAGTCATCACATTGACAAAGACGAGTCGAGCACCTAGCCATGTTCCCCAAAATCTAAGCAAAAAGAAATGGCAAAAAAAGAAAAGCTCTCTAAAAGCAAGAGAATCACAACCTGAGGTTCAACAATGCCAAGGACAAACCATTGCTAATGAGCACTTGCGAGCATTTAACTTCGCTTTAGTACCTCAAGAATTTATGCAGTTAGCTCTATACGCATATTCTTTCATACGCGATGGGTCGACCATTCAGTGCCCGATACCAGTAAATGTCAGTGGCAATGATTTCCTTATCTATGTGGGGTATGAAGACGTTTACGACTTCATCATCTTCAAAGAAATCGCGGCAAACTATATCCTCGTATACCTCAGATGATAACTCCAGCCTTATTTCAGTATTTTAAATATATGTGTAGAGTTGTAAGGTGTTTTAACAAAAATCATTGCAATATTTTTTATTGTAGTTTCTTGGCGAAATATTGGGAACTTCAAAGCATGGCCCAAAATTTCGGCTTCATATCTCCTGCCATTGTTTCAAGTGCTGCAAGAGACCTGCAGAGTGATCGTAGAGAGCGTGCCACATCACTCCTCCACCTATTAGCTGAAGCACCGAGGGGGAAATTATTCTTCCTGCCATACAACGTTGGACAACATTGGATGTTAGGACTTATTTCGCCATGGGATGACCAAATATATTGGTTTGACCCCCTCGGACACCCACCACGTGACGATTTCGTATCAGTCACAAGATTGTAAGTATTAATATTGTCTTACAAAATTAATTGTTTTTAGTCTCACAAAATTGTATCGTCTATTAATTTATTTATTATTTAAATATGATACATTATTAGGGCGCTTAAAGATTGGAAGCTTCAAGCGGGAACCAGCGTCACAAACCGACCAAACGGAACGTTATATTCTAAACGTAAGTGCCCAAGACAACAAGGAAGCATAGAATGTGGTTTTTTTATTATACGTTTCATGCGGGATATAATTATAAGTGGTATACAAGCCTTAGGAAAAAAAGAAGTTTATATACATACAGATATATATGAAGTTAGATTAGAGTGGGTACAATTTGTAAATAGGTTTGTGCTTTTTAGATAGGTACACGTCATAGTAGATTAACAAAGTACTCAAAATAGCTCAAATGTAAAATGATCTTGTAAATACAATGCAATTTTTAATATACAACAATTATTGTATGTAATTAGGATCTTGATGTAATGGATAACACACGAGACTGGCCATCCGGTGGGAAATTAAAATTATAGGAGAATTTTTTTTTCAAAAATACCAAATTTTCACGACATAATGGATAACAAATTGAAATTAGGGCCTTGATGTAATGGATAACAATTATTGTATGTAATTAAGGCCTTGATGTAATGGATAACACATGGGACTGGCCATCCCGTGGGAAATTGAAATTATTGGAGAATTTTTTTTTTCAAAAATACCAAATTTTCACGATGGTTTTTTGTTAAAACCATCGTGGAAGGCAAGCTTCCATGACGGTTTTTCACTAAAACCGTCGTAGAAGGCTAAGCTTTTACGACAGTTTTCTATCAAAATCGTCGTAGAATATCGACCTGCCATGACGGTTTTTGACCAAAACCGTCGTAGAAAGCCGAGTTTCTACGACGGTTTTGTAGAAAACCATCGTGGAAGCTTAGCCTTCCACGACAATTTTGGTGAAAAACCGTCGTGGAAGGCTAAGCTTTCACGACGGTTTTTCACCTAAACTGTCGTGGAAGCTAGGCCTTCCACGACGGTTTTGGTCAAAAACCATCGTGAAAAATTAGCACTCCCACCGATCTTGTGCGTCAATTATTCTATTACACGATAGTAAAAATCATCATAAAAACTTGGTCTTTTTCCACGACTAAAGTTTCCACTACGGTTTTTTAACCGTCGTGAAATATTTCTACGACGGTTATAAACCGTCGTGAAATCTACATTTTGTACTAGTGTGTATTAACAGAAATGGCTTCTTCACTCTCTTATTTTTGTTATAGATGAATCTACAGTACTTCATGATGCTGTGGATGACTGGTGCAATTTAGGTCTCTTAAGGTATGTTTGTTTCATGCATTCTTTGAGCTTAATGGACTCAAATTTAGATTCAGTATCAAGAATCCTTCGGATACGCGTTTGTTTCCTCCAAAATCTGAATCATTTTAGTATCAAGAATCCTAGTTTTCAGAGTTCTCATCCCCCTTAAACTTTTAATACTTGGTTATATTTGCTATAGTAAACTAAAATTCTTTCTCCTATATTTGAGGAAAAAATCATAACTTTTTCATTTAATATCCAATTGAGAGGATTCTTTTTTTACTGTGTTCCTAATGAAGAGAGGAATAAATTAAGATCCATATTGCATATGTTTTAAGATTATTAACATTAAGATTTTATTAGATTTATTAATAAATCAAAAACTATCTTCACTACCTCTCCAAACACAAGTTCAATTTTATTCCATACTCAAATGAAAACTTAAATGTACATCCAAACATAATTGAATAGCAATTCAAATCACTAACTCAAATTAAATAACTAATTCAAATCCATTTCCCAAATGGACCCTTAGTCTCGACTCATTAGAGTTTTCCATCGATCATAGTAGATTTGTTGAATGAGGCATATGAATGCTCCATGTCAGTACTCTTTTTTGCTTCCCCTCATGGAAACTCGGCTCATGTTGTATCCCCTTGTACGTATTATTAGAATTTATTGGTAAAATCAGTCTAGAAGCGGGATTGGGTGCTCCTGTATAATGAGCTCATTGCCATCGGTATTGTGTATGTATTTCTTTAATTTGAAATACAATTATTCATTCAAAAACTAAGTCATTTAAGTTTTCAAAATTAATTTATATGTAGAAAATAATTCTTTTCAAAAGTTAACTAAATTAAAAAAAAAAATTTACAATAAGATTAGAGAAATCTTAATTATCGTTGGTAATGTCAATTGTTCACAATCCTATGTTAGTTATTAGAAATTAAGAGGATAAATTTTTGTTTTTGATAGTAGATAAAAATAATTTTTAATCAAGTTTAACGGGGTGCTTAACTTGCGATAGCAAGTCAAATGAACAACATATCATTAAATATATAAAAATACAATTATTACTATAATTAGACCAGTAACCACGGTGAAAGTATAGCCATTAAAAACCCCATATAAATGCAGATGTACATATGAATATAGATTCAAACGTTCTAACTATAGATCATAAATGATAAATGTAAAAGACAACAGAACATTGAAATTTTTATATTGCTAGCTTCATTGTCGTTGACCTTAATTGCGCAATTCAAATTATGTTAACTTGTCCGTTAATATTAATATTAGAGGTTCAGCATATGCTAGCTTTTATTAGTAACGATAACTTTTCTCAAATTATCAGTACCCGTCTTTATCAGCTATAACTTGTTCTACTAGATTCCTGATAACTTGTTCTACTAGTTTACTGATAACTTCTTCTACTAGTTTAGAAAGTCTTATCTCGCATCCCATGTGGAGAGATAAAGATACAAGTTTATATTAGTTCGTTTTTAAGTTCCAAATAACAATATCCGTCTTTATCAGGTATAACTTGTTCTACTAGTTTAGAAAGTCTTGTCTTGCATCCCATGTGGAAAGATAAAGATATAAGTTTATATTAGTTCGGTTTTTAAGTTTCAAGTAATCTTATGTTAGTTCTTTTTTTTCCCCGTCCTTTTTTCGTGCTCCTTTTGCTTTAAAAAAGGGTGTTGCACGTGTTGCTTATATATACGTAAACTTCTCCAACATATGGGGTTTTCAGGTGCAGCAAAACATTACTGACTTTGACGTATAACACTATTTTGTTAGAGTTATTTTTACAAAACAAAAGGTCCAATGAAATCTATTTTTGTACAAAAGCAAGAAAATTTTCTTCGTGTTTTTTAACACTTTATGTACATTTTTGAAAATAATCCTGGATAGTTATTAACATTGTAGATGTTTTTAGATATTATAAATATTTTATGGGCACCTTAACAAAGAAATCTTCTATATTATTCATAAGAATTTAAAATATAGACAATTTATCCTGAAAATATGGACAATACCGCTGACGTTGTCCACAAATAACATATTCATTATACGCACCAAAGAATCATTAGCACTCCATTGGATACCACCTCATATTAAAGCAAAGCTACTACGTAACGCAAACGGCGGCGGTCAATCAGTTTCGAATGTTGCAATCTTATTTTTTTACTTTATATATCTTCTAATTGTGATCTAATTATTTCGTTCCTAGCTAGCTCCACCACATATTCGTCTTTCTTTCTCTGTCTCTAAATCTTCCCCATCTTTCTTCTCTGTAATATCAAACATTAACTTAAATTTAGTACCTCCAAGACACAAATAAAAAATGGTTGTGGAGTCTAGCAGTAGTACTACAGGCATTAGCAGCTACCCCATCAAAACGGTTGTCGTTTTGGTGCAAGAGAACCGCTCCTTTGACCACATGCTGGGGTGGATGAAGTCCCTCAACCCTGAGATAGACGGCGTCACCGGGTCCGAATCCAACCCTATATCGACATCCGACCCGAACTCTGAACGAGTCTTCTTCCGCGACGGATCTGCCTACGTCGACCCAGACCCCGGCCACTCCTTCCAGGCCATCTACGAGCAGGTCTTTGGCGAGCCGTGGACTGAGGCCTCTGCCGCCAAAAAACTAGCTCCGACGATGGAGGGTTTTGCTCAAAACGCCGAGAGGACTCAGGCAGGCATGGCGGAGACCGTAATGAACGGGTTCAGGCCAGAGGCGGTGCCAGTATACCGCGAGCTTGTGTCGGAGTTCGCTTTGTGTGACCGGTGGTTTGCGTCGAATCCTGCGTCCACGCAGCCAAATAGGCTGTTCGTGCATTCGGCGACGTCGCATGGGCTGACTTCGAACGACACGAAGCAGCTGATTGAAGGGCTTCCTCAGAAGACCATATTTGATTCGTTGGACGAAGGTGGCTTTTCCTTTGGGATTTACTATCAGCAAGTTCCGTCTACTATTTTTTACAGGTAATCAATTAAATTAACTAAAACTGCTAAAAAATGAAATTAACTATTTAGCTTTTGTGTTTCCTATGATATCTGTATCTGAATTTTTTTTTCATATATAAAACAAGAGAAACTTTTACAACAGTATGAGTATATTTGTTAAATTCTGCTAAGAATATAGGACATATTTGCCAAATTATTAATGCCAGCTGTTTAACATTCCACAAAGTAGGGTGAGAATAAAGTAGCAATGAGTAGCTATATTTTTTAATTTTTATTATTTTTTAATTTATCTTTGTTTTTAAAAACTAAAAAGGTATGTTTTGAATTTGAAAACTTATTTTAATTTTATTCTTTATAAACTTTTTTAACTTAAAAATATAGAGAAATATAAAAATACCGTTATTAAACTTAATTTGTTTATGAAATATATGTTTCTTTTTTAAAATAATTTAAAAAATATATATTTTAAAAATTAAAAAGTCATAAAACTTAAGATTTTTTTTTAAAAATTTGATGTTTTGTTTTAGGATTTTTTATGTTTTGAATATATAAATATTTATCATAACCATTTAAAGGTAATCATATTGTTTTGCTCAATTTTTTCCATTTATTGAATGAAATTAAAATAATAAAATTTCAAGGACACTTTTATAATTTCTAAGAAAAGAATGACAAATTAAGAAATACTTAAAACTATAAGGTACAATTATGTAATTAATCCGTAAAGTAATTCTAATTCCATAATGGAATATAATTGACCAAAAACTAATTAATAAAGAAAATAAAAGAAATCGATCATCTTCTGTTCACCGTAGACGATTGTACAAATAAGAACTAGTGGAAGGATTTTACGGTAGACTTTAGAGATAGAGATAGCCGTCTCAAGCATTTTTGGGGGCTTTTTTGTTTTGTTTTGTTTTTTTGAGAATAAAAACTTTGGGAGCTTAGGCAAAAACTTTTTGCCAAGTTATAGTAAATAACATTTTTACAAAACTAATAAAAAGTAAATAGTAAGGTTTAAAAATATTTGTAAAAAACAAAATTTAGTAAGTAAAATAGTATAATTTTTGAAAAAATCTATTTATTACAAATAAAAAAAAAAATTAGTACTTAAATTTGTCTATTTATTATTATTTATATGAATATTTTTATAACATGATATTTAATTTAATTGTAGGGTACATAGTCTTGAGAATTTTAATTCACGTAACAAACACTACTAGTCATTTGAAAAACCTACTAGATAAGTGCCACTAATCCATTAAATTAGCTTGCAAAAAAAAAAAACTATAGGGTGTTTTCTCATACAACTTCCAACTTCTTCAGCAACCATACAAATGAAATATGAAGAGTTAAGACGTTTAATGATCCAGAGCCATGTTAAAAATGATTATCTCAATGTAACAAAAACAAATCACAGAAACCACGAAAATATTTATATATGAAAACTAGGATGTGATACTATTGGAAATCTGGTATGAACATTAGAAACACGTAATGAAATATGCTTTCCCTGAAGCATTATTTGTCCCCTCTCGATTAACATCGCTATGGTTATCACTCTAAAAATCGCTTCTAGGATATGACAAGCCTCTTTATGTGTTTCTACACTAAGCAATGATGTAAAAACATAGAGAATATTTAAACACTTTTTTGAAAAAAAGAAAGAACGTGAAAATAAAGTAGTTTTTTTTTATCACATTGTTAATTGATAATTAAAATACGACCATTGATTATACCATTTTGGAAATAATTGTAATTTGTTTAGAAAGCTTTTAACCTTTCTGATCAGTCAATTTGAATTTTACACTGTTTCTGAAAGATGACAACCTTTTCGAATGAATTCAAATTATCTTAAATTAATCAATTAAATCCAAAAATAAAATAAAAATTTTTATTTTTACATTATATTTGGATGAAATTTATATTTTGAATTTAATCCAAAAATATAAAGCATTATATTTTTACGAGTGTGCCCAATAAGCACCAAAAGTGCCTCTACACCTTCACTACCTATGCCACACGTGCACGTGTGTGCAAGCTTTAAGTGAGGCTTAGGTGAACAAGTCAACAAGCCCTTCCAAAGGGTAGAGCCTTATAAAGTTCTACAAGCCTTTATAAATTTCTCATGTGAGACCATGGGTTGTCTCAACGCTTAACATTTAAACTTGAACAATTCCAACAATCCCCACTTGTTAAAGTATAAATGTAAGTAAAACACCTTAGAAAATCAAATAGTTTTTATGAATATAGCACAGTATTGTTATATTTCAACCTTACCTTAGTGTAAGCATTACAAGGTAATCATTGAAATCATTGGCAGCTCAAAGCTTTGAACCAGCTATTACTTTTTGATAAGAATGGTAATACCACACACATAAACATTCATGTGTTCAAATATTCCAGAATGTACTCATTTAGCACTTTTAATGGCCATGTGCTCATCCTATTTCATGAATTTTTCAAAGAGAAAGTCTAACTCTCATTTGAGGCAGCACCATGTCCAAGTTTAGATAGGTGAAATTCTTTTTAGTATCCTTGTTACATTTTAGATACCTGTCTCTGAAGACTGAATTTCATTAAGAATCTTTATATTGCTCAACCCTCTAATTGTAACAACCAACACTAATTTTCTCATCTTAGACAATGCTTCTTGATTTACTACTAAAAACTATCCATAAGACAATGATTTGTTTTTACCCTTTGAATCAAAATACTAGTCAGTTCCTAGAGTTTGGTTGGGTTGACATCATTGGTGGATTATTTAATTTAGGAGTTTTAGCCCCATCCTCCTTGATGTTCATTTCACCAATTCTCTTGTAAGAGATTTGGTAAATGGATCTACCAAGTTATTACTTGACGTCACATACGTAAGGAAGATAATTCCACTTTTAACTAACTTCTTTAGATAATCAAGTCTTCAACTAATATGTCTAAACTTCAACGAAATTTCTGGAAGAAGATCCTTAAGGCATTTTGCCTCATTTCCTAAAGCTACCAATGCAACAAATTTAGACTTCATAGTTGAGTATGTAATGTAAGTTTATTTCTTCCATCTCCAAGAAATTGCACCTCCTTCTACAGTGAACACCTAACCTAACGTAGAGTTATTGTCTCCAACACTCGATATCCAGCTTGCATCTGTATATCCTTCTAATATAATAGGGAACCTTGTATATTGTATGCCGAGGTTTATGGTTTCTTTTTTAGATAACCAAGAACTCTACCAATGGTATTTTAATGCCCAACACTTAAATATCTAGTAAATCTACTTAATTTACTAACTACAAAAGCTATATCAGATCTTGTACACTGCATTGCATAAATTAGACTACCAATAGCACTTGGATGCTCTAGTTGTGCAACTGCTCTTCCATCATTCTTCACAAGTTTCATACTTGGATCAAACAGGGTATTTTCATGTTCAATTTTCAAGTGTTTAAAATTGTTCAACACTTTCTCAATATAGTGTGATTGACATAATGTAAAACCCTCACTATTTTGCTTAACCTTGATACCTAAGATTGTATCAACTTATCCAAGATCTTTTATTTTGAATGCAGAAGATAGAAACCTCTTCATTTCTATTTTGACATTCATGCTGTTGTTATCAATTAACATATCTTCAACATAAAGATAGAAAAAAATATCACAGTCATTACACATTTTAGTATACAAACATTTATCGGTAGTATTATGCATGAAACCATTTGAAAGGATAGCAAAATTGAACTTTTCATTCCATTGTTTGGGTGCTTGCTTCAATTCGTAAAAGGATTTGACAAGTTTACATATTTTAGGTTCACTTCCAAGTAGTACAAAACCCTCTAGTTGCTCCTTGTAGACCTCCTCATTGATATCTCCATTCAAGAATGCTGTCTTGACATCTAATCGTAGTTATTATGGATCGACACCAAAACAAACAATATTCTAATCGTAGTTATTATTGCAACAGGAGCATAAGTATCAAGATAATCAATTCCTACTTTTTGTCGATAACCTTTAGCTATTAATCTAGCTTTAAAAGTATTTAGAGTACCATCAACATGATACTTCTTTCTAAAAACCCATTTGCATCCAATGGGTATAGAAGTAGATGGTAGATCAACAAGGTCCCAAGTGTCATTAGACATAATAGAATCCATCTCATCATTTATTGTATCCTTCCAAAAAGCAGAATTCCTTGAAGCTATAGCTTCTTTAAAAGTCTTAGGATCTTCTTCAATTAGAAGAACAATTAGAATTTTTTTAGTAACTCTTTCTCGATTTCCTTCTACCAGGTAAAAGGAAATATGTTAAGAATGTCTCACCAATTGGAGCTTGAGAATTATTGTTAGAAATTAATAAATTCTCAGAAAATTCCACATCTCTAGATTCTGTTAATACATTAGACTCTAAATTTAAGAGTCTATATGCTTTCTTGTTTGTAGTACATCCTACAAAAGCAATTTTTATCCCTCGAGGACCTAATTTGATCCTTTTAAGATCAATTTTTTGTAATAAGGAAGACAACCCCACATTTTGAAATACCCTATGTTGGGTTTTTTTCCTTTATATAACTTGCATAGAGAAATTTTATTTTTCTTTAAGGGAATTCTATTAAGAATATTACATGTAGTGAGAACAACGTCTTCCCACAAACTAAATGGCATTCCCAAACTTAATAACATAGCATTAATCATCTCTTGAAAAGTTCTATATTTTCTTTCTACTAAACTATTTTGTTCAGGTGTGCGTGATGCAGAAAATTTATAGATAACACCATGTCCTTCACAAAAGATATTAAGATCATTAGGACAATATTCTCCACCTCTATCACTTCTAAGTAATTCAATTTTCTTTCCTAATTGATTTTCTACCTTAGCTTTATCTGATATAAACACATTAAATCCATCATCTTTATGCCTTAAAAGAAAACATATATGAACCTAGAACAGTCATCAATAAATGTAACAAAATATCTACAACCTCATCTAATTAACATGTCAGTAAATTCATAAATATCAGAAGATACAAGATCTAACAATTGTATGAATTTGTCTCAATAATATGAAAATGTTTCTTTACCATTTTAGATTTAATGAATATTTCATATTTTTAACTAATCGACATTACAAGAAATTAATCCACACTTAATTACTCTTTCATAGTGTTAATTTCTATGTGTACTAATCTACCATGCCAAACAGAAATGGAACTAAGCATATAAACAGAAACAACATTTTTATTATTATTAATAACAACACCATCATTGCATAGTTTAATCATACCCATACATGAATAGCCTTTTCCAATAAAAGTACCATTTATGGATAAGATTAACTACTCATATTCATACATAGATTTAATCCTAGGTTTTCTAAAAGAAACCTACTAGTCAAGTTCATATTCATATCGAGAACATGAAGTATATTGGCTAGATTAATTGTCTTTTAAAAAGTGAAAACAATATCCACATTCCCTTTGCCAATCACTTTGGAGCGTCCTTCATTCCCCATTTGAATCTCCTGTCTATCTTTGATCTCTTGATAAGTCTTGAACAAAGGCCTATTGTAGGAGACATAAACAGTGGCATAGGTGTCATGCCACCATCTTGGAACTTTGCCTTAGACCACATTGATTTTGCTCACAATAGCTCTTCAATAGAACTGACCTTTTCATCCTCATTTGGTTTTTTCTTGAACCTATAATCTCGGGTATAATACTTTGGTTTGTTACAAACAAAGCAAGCCCCTTTATTTTTTTTTTAAATTTCCCTTGATCTTTTTTATGACCAAAAGACTTTTCCTGGTTGTTTTTGTTGGACTTGTTCATGGCATAGGCTTTAGAAGTGCTAGCATAGGAGTTTCCACTCTTATCTCTTGCCTTTGATTCTTCCTCAATTCATAGATGTTTTTGAATTTGCTCCAAAGAAAAGTCTTCCAAATTATAAAGAATCTTCTTCCTATAACCCTTCAAAGTTTATGGTAATTTCGCAATAATTGTACCAACTTGAAACAGTTCAGGAAATTCTATTTTCACAACTCTCAATTTATTGAGAATAACTTGCAATTCATGAACTTGAGGCAACATAGGTTTATCATCAACTATTTTGAAATCAAAATATTTTGAGATGAGAAATTTTTTGGTACCTTCCTCCACTGTCTTATGCTTGAATTCTAGGACATTCTAAATTTCCTTTGTAGATGGAGAATTAGTGTAGAGGTCATACATATGATCAGACAAGGCATTGAGAATATGGCCACGACATATGAGTTCATCTTCTTTGCCCTTCTTCCGTTCAGCCTTCAATTCTTCACTATCTGTGTCTACAAATTCTGGAATTGGTGGCAATGTAGGATTAAGAGCATAAAAAATATTTAGTGTAGTCAATAGAGATTTCAGTTTGTCTTGCCAACGAGTGAAATTCATCCCATCGAATCAATCCAAACAAACCAGGTCTTGATTCATTTGTTTAATGGTGACAACAGTTGTTTTAGTCTCCACTGGAATAATGCTTTATGATTGTTGAAAATTTGGTATGAAGACTTGAAACATGTAATGAAATACACTTTTCCTTAAAGCCTTATTTGCTTCTTTTAATTAAGATTGCTTACGAGAATCACTCTGCAAATTGCTTCAGGATATGATAAGCCTATTAATGTGTTTCTAGATTAAGCAATGATGAAGAAACACAAAGAATATCTGAACACTTTTATGAAAGAAAGAAAGAACATGAACATAGATTAGTTTTTTTTATCACGTTGTTAATTTATAATTAAAAGACAATCATTGATTACGCTATTTTGGAGAAAACTGCTACCTATTCAAAAAAATTGTACTCTTTCTTATCAGTCAATTTGAATTTCACACTGTTTTTAAAAGGTGACAACTTTTTAGAATGAATTCAAATTATTTTAAAAATTAATTACATCCAAAAATGAAATAAAAATTAAATCCAAATTTAGTTAAATAAAATAAAACATCATTTTTTTACAAGTGTTATGTGTCAAGCACTCACACACCTGTGCCTACATGCCCAACTACCAAGTGTACCTAATAAGCACCTCTACAACCTCACGGCCCATGTTATGCATGGGCGTGTGAGAGCTTTAGATGAGACTTAGGTGCATAAGTCATCAAACCTTTCAAATGAGTAGAGCCTTATAAAGTCCTACAAACCTTTCTAAATTTCATATGTGGGACTATACGTTGTGTCAATACTTTACATTTAAACTTAAACAATTCTAACAGAGACTATATAGCCGTTTTTGGTGACTTGCTAAGGTCTTCTATTGAAGGTCTTCTCTGGTGACTCATCATGCTATGCGGCACTTAGTAGACATCAACATCACAATGGGTAAGAGAGAGAGACAACGAGAGACGTATATAATCTTTTCTTAAGGTATCTTAGATTAGGCTTAATTGTGATTGTTTTGAAATCACATCTTTAGCGTGGAAATAATCTAACACATTGATTGAGAAAAAAAAAAAAAAACCATACCCATTAAGATTGATGGTAGTTTGCGTTTTTTCCTCCCAAGACCATATACAAAAATTGTAGTAAATAGTCATTTTTCAAAACTAATTGTCTTAAGTAACAGGCTTTGAAAATATTTATAATAAATCTCTTTTTAAAGTGCAAGTAATTTATTTACTTATTGTTTCTAATGTAAATAATTCTCATTTATATAATAAATAAGTTACTTACATCATAAATTTATTTATTACAAATATCTTTAAAACCTACTATTTGCTTTAAAAAGTTTTAAAAATTTATTATTTTTCTTGTTCTCCCAACCAACCATGTATATACATTATATGGTTTTCATTTTGGGCCTGGTAGCCTATGCAATCACCACCTCGTGCTTTCCCAATGTTAGGTAGGTTGGATAGCCTCAGAACACATCAAACATGTAAAGTACTGACGTCATGTGATTTGAAAGAATACAATTCTCAACATTTGGGAAAGCCTCAATCAATTAATTAATTACCATGCATTTTTGGTTTAAGGTTTTATTATAAAGAAATATTTAAATATTATGACCGATGATTATCACCATTTAAATGTCTTTTTAACTAATTACAAATCCATAGTGATTTAGTAATTATGATAAGGAACTTACAAAATCTTATGTGCCAAATTCTAATTTGGTAAGAAAAAAAATACTACATATATAATTAGGTAATTTGGTGTGAGCATAAATATTAATCAATTTGATAGTTGAAATTATACACGTTATATTTGTGTACAACAAGTACTTAAAATCATTATATGTAACGCTGCTCCTAAGCTAGCAGTTATAAACCCTGCTAATTCAGGAAAAACATTATCTCTTAACATATATCACTAAAAACTTAAGAAAAAAAAACAATGCAAAATGGAAATAATGACCTTTATTGCAAATCATAAATTGCAAATATATAAGGTACTATAAATCACTAATTTCACATTTGAATATCTCTAAACTCGTCATGGAATGTTGAAAACCATTCTTACACATTTAATTGAAACCTCTACTTGGAAGCCACCTATATCACGAGAACTATATCACCTAATGTTTAGTAAGTAAATTATATAAATCCGCATTCAAAATACTTCTCTTTAACTTTCACTTTAGGGTCCCTCTATATGATGCTAATCGTGTGTAATTAGAACCCTTACTTCATACTCATTGACCTCCTCTATTGGAACTCTTTTTGTCAAGAGATTTGGACATTAGAATATTAACTTTCATTGGTTCATAACAAGCACAAGAGTTCATCACACCACGCATAAAACACTTTTCATAAAGCATGTCAAAATATATACATATCATAATCATAATCATAAACATCATAACATAAATTGAAAACTTGACTTCACAAACATATTATCGCTCAAGTGATGCAATGGAAGGTGTACTTATATCAAGTGCTTAACGAGGAACAACTACTATCTTTTTTCTTTCCTCTCTTCCTTTCCTTTTCTTTTCCTTTCTCTTCTTTCTTTCCTTTTTCACAATCATATTTCCTACCTTTGGTCATGCTACAAAATTGCCCATTGATCTACTATTTATAGACATCTATTTAGAGAGACAATGCATCTCCTCAGTTGTAGCTCGACACATGCATGTCACCATGTGTCGTTGTGCTTGTATTCCACATAGGTTTCTTTGACACCTAGCTATCACACATGTTTGCCACATATCGACGTCATGTTGGCCATATGTTACCTGTGATACCATGCTTACTTCAATGCATCACTATCCATTTGTGTCACTTAGCTATCATTCATATAAGCTACCTAATGCCTGTGTGTCATGCTAATGTTAGTCATTAACCTCATGATGACATCTTATGCTTACTAGAGTGGTGAGTCATAACCTACCTCTATATTTCTACTCCTAGCATCTGTAGTTTGTCACTTCATGCTTAATTTGCTACAATCTCTTTAAACCTTCTAAACATCTTTCAATCTTCAATTCATGAGTTTTAACTCTAAGCTAGAAGCTTAAAAAGTCAAGTATTACATTATATATTAGTTTAATAATTCTTCTAAAAGCTTTAATGGTTAGAAAATAATCTATTGAATATTCTAGCATTATAAAATAATGATGAGTACTCTTGATTTTGTAATCAAAAAGAGCATTCTCACACATTTTCTTTTTTTTTTTTTTTTTGGTAGGAACCTTAGAAGACTAAAACACATCACAAAATTTCATCAATTTGATATACACTTTAAGAAGCACTGCGAAGAAGGGAAGCTGCCAAACTATGTGGTGATTGAACCAAGCTACTTTCACCTATTATCGATACCTGGAAACGATGATCACCCATCTCATGATATTTCAGAAGGACAAAAGTTTGTCAAAGAAATCTATGAAGCTCTAAGAGCAAGCCCGCAATGGAATGAAATCTTGTTCGTGATTGTATACGATGAGCATGGCGGATTCTATGATCATGTTCCAACGCCCGTCACTGGAGTTCCTAGCCCTGATGGTATTGTTGGTCCTGTTCCATACAACTTCAATTTTAACCGTCTTGGTGTTAGGATTCCGGCCGTACTTATATCGCCTTGGATAGAACGAGGAACAGGTATTACGTATGATGATGGCTTTATAGAAGACGTTCAAATTAGCATACAATATCTTGTAATGATCTAATACAACTATAAAGGACCTATGATCACATTGGTAGTGCCCATGGCATTATTTAAATTATATAACTCATGCAACGGTAAGGCCCCTCATATTTAAAACTTTATTTTTTACTTCTCTATATTATTAAAAAAACTTTAGTCATGCTTTCACTTTATAAGAAAATTTATGATTTTGTTCTCACTTTATAATTAATATATAAAATTGATTCTGCATTAAATAAAATCATCTCCAATTTTTTTCATAGCATCCTCGCAAAACTTTTTTTTATACTCCCCACTATGCACGGTGTACTCATATTTCAATTTACTACAATTGTTTGCGTTTTGGATGCACTTTAAATTAGAAATTAAAAAAATGCAGTAATTTGTATGAATTGATTATGACCATTTTGAAATGTCCTATTTATTTGTATGCAGTATTGCATGGGCCTTCAGGGCCGTACCCTTCATCAGAATTCGAGCACTCCTCAATTGCAGCAACTATTAAAAAAATTTTCAACTTAAAGAACTTCTTGACAAAGCGTGATGAATGGGCTGGAACTTTTGAAAATGTCTTCTTAAGCAGAACCACTCCAAGAATAGATTGTCCAGGTGATTGTTAAAGCTATATGTGTGTATATATTCTTTGGAACTATTTTCAGTCTGGCATCCAGACCAATTCATAAATTTGTGTAACATTCATATTTCTTTAATTAGTATAACACTTACAAAATTTAATCTAGTATTCGTAACATTAAGGGGTTATACTAAAGCAAATTGATTGTTATAAGAAACATACAAACGGTCTTATGTTAGTAAATAAAAATGTTACAAGTGCCAGATTGTTTAGGATGTTATATTTGAAAATTTACCTGTACTCTATTACTAATTATGGTTTTTGTAACCACATATTTTTGTGGCTGCATTACGCTGATTAATTACTCATTATGTCAATTGTTTTATTATTTTTGGCTTTGCAGTGACTTTGCCAGAACCCATAAAACTGCGTGAAGGTGAAGCAAAAGAAGAGGCTAAATTGAGCGAGTTTCAGGCAGAGTTGGTGCAGATGGCGGCTACAATAAATGGAGACCATACCAAAGATATTTATCCTCATAAACTAGTGGAGAACTTGACTGTTTCTGAAGCTGTTAAATATTGTGATGCTGCATTTAAGGCATTCTTGGATGAGTGCAAGAAAGCCAAGGAAAGAGGACTAGATGAGTCCCAGATTGTTGTTTGTGGAGCGAGCTCAGTACCAGCTACAAAACAACAAAAGTCGCCTAAGTCTTTTGCTCAGAAGATCTTTTCTTGTTTGGTTTGTGATCACTAAACATTTTTTTTTATTGCTTGCTCTTTGGATTGAATAACAAAACTACTAGATGTAACACCTCGAATTTAATTAAGTATTATTAGTGTGTAAAATAGTGAATTAGTGTGCCATAATAAGTGTTTTAAACTTAATTTGATTATTTTGTAAAATTTCTAAATTAATGTTATTTTTTATTATTTTAATGATTTTTAATTACCTTAAGTTATTTTTATTTTTTATTTTGAATTTTGAAACAAAACAATTTGTCAAATGCCAAAAATGCCCCATTTTGCAAAACTATGGGCGGCACACAGTTTTTACATAGTAAAACTATCCATTTCTCTCTCTATTTATACCCTTCCTCTCTCCTTCTCTCCTCACTCTCAGCTCACTCTCTCTCTCTCCCTCCCTCGTTCGTCTCTCTCTCTTTCTCTCTCTGCCTCTCTTTCTCTCTCATTTCCTCTCAAATTTTTGAATCAAAAATCAAGCCCAAACTTAGGTTTAGTGGATTAGAGGCTCAGGAACGTGATTGAGTAACCAAAAACACGATTTAAAACTTAAATTCAAGGTTAGTTCTTAAATTTTAAAACTTTTTCAATTTTTTAATTTTTCTTGTATTTTGAAATCTAAGTTCATTTAAGCTTAGAAAACCTTTAATCTAAGTTAGTAGAACCCAGAATTACTATAATCTAAGCTCGGTTTGGTTAAAAACAGATTTAAATTAAGATTTTTTATTTTTCTCTATTTTTGAATTTATTCAAAATTTTTGTGTAAATCTTGTTTAAATTAGTTCAAAAATGTTTTATAATGTTTTTCTATCATTGATAGATGTTTTATATGTTTCAGAACTAAGAAAAATAGGTTTAAATGAGGATTTGGACTTGGGGAGGCCATATCTCATGCCTAAAAAATTATGGAATTTTTCAGTTTGGCAGGCTGGATTCATGAGTTCGGTAGGCCGGATTCATACGACCGGCAGACTGAACTTGAAAAAGTTTGGCCGACTGGACCTAGTTTACTGGCAGGCCGAACCACACAGTTCGACAGGCTAAATCAAAGAGACCAACAGACCAACCGAGCATAGTAAAAATTTGTTGTTTTTTACCGTTTTGAACCCCGATTGAGATTTCAACTTTATAATATAATTTTATAAACTTAAATGGCATACTAGGACCCCATGAAATAGTTTAGCAACGTAGAATATCTTAAGCTAGATATTGATAGACCTAGTTTTTATTCAAGGTTGTTCGTGGTTCCACGGAGCTAACGAATAGTTGACCGGGACTATGGTGTGGGACATCGGCACGAGTATTGAGGTAGGACTTCTACCCTGTTCTTTGGTAGCCAAGTTTTTAAAATGATTTTAGCCTCAAAAAGATTTTTTTTCAAAATGTTTTCAATGATTGATTGAAAAGGATTTTCATTGAATAATTTTATGAACAGTAGACTGAGGTAATTTTTATAATAAACCTCATAATGAATGTAAATGAGAATAGTTAGTAAATAGAGATTTTAATAACTAATAGAAAAGTATATATGGGCATGATGCCATATCAGAGAGCAGGTCGTGTAGTATGCGACCTTGGGTGCAGGTCCCGAAACCCAGTTGGGCCACTACGGTGGTATTATATATATGGTTTGCCCAAGAAAGATTAAAGGTACCTTTTGGACGAACTGTTTTCAATAAGGTTTATTTAAATGAATTTATTTACTTAATTTTTATTTTCTAATTATTTCTTTAAAGATAAATTTGTATTTAAATTATTTATCTATTTTAAAGTATAGTTTTACTGAGCCTTTTGCTCACTTTTTATTTGTTTTAAAACCTTTTTCTCCTAGGTGGAGTACAGCTTAGGATCGGAGAAGAGTCCATTGACCAGACCTACGAGCAGTAGAAGAGGCAAGTCAAGACATGTATAAATTTAACTTTCTCTTTTTATTTTGGACTATGGATGTAACTTAATATTATCGATACTATGTGTGTGTACAAGTTATAGATCAGTGGGACCCAACACATAATTACTTTTTCTTTATCATTTTATTTCATTTTGTTTTTATCTTATTTGTTTGATTATTATAAATGTTTGTTTAAAAGGCTTTTAAATTATCACTATTTCCCAATTAATCAAATTCTTTGACTTGTGTTTTAATTAAAATTTTACTTAATTAACTTAATTAACCTGTACTCCAGGGCGTGACATTAGATGTTCTAAAAGGTACATAATTTACATGCATATATATGCCTACTTTGTAGTAGGTGTTTGGAACTTATTTTTATTTCTATTTCTTAACGTTTTCTAGTGAAAAAAGAAAATTATGTTATCGGGAATTTTCAAAAGTACAATAAGATGATGTGAACTTGTAATATGTGCATCGTTTCACAGATACCCAAATTAAGTATATTATATTAGTTCAATTAATATTGCAAATGAAACTTTGAAAAAGAGAAAAATAGAAAAGGAATGCAATATCATCCCTTAAGTTTTTCTTTAGAACACTTTCCTTTGTCTGCGGTTTTGCTAATAGTACTTTTAAAACCTGGATTATGCAATATCTATAATATTTTGGGTAATTGTTTTGCACTAAAACAATATTTGGGAAAAGAATCAATGTCGTTTTTAAAAGAAACTTTAGCGACAACATGTGCTAATTAGCTGTTATTGTAAATCTGGCACTAAAATGGTCTAGAGATGATAAAAGTTACTGGGAATTTCCAAATAGATCATCACTAATATGTTGTCTTGTGACGACAGAATGATGTTGTTGTTTTAGATTCATTTGAAGCCCTTTAAATTATAATTGAGAGACGTTGGCTAGTATTGGATCTTTGTGATGTTAATTTACTTACATATATAACATAAAACTTTACTATATAATTTATGGATAAAATATATAAACTTTGTTTCAATCATTTGTTGGACTTAAATCCAATTATGGGCTTGTATATTAAAGAAATGTGTATTATAGGCTACAAGATAAGGTTAGGCCATTAAAGTGATCAATTTGAGTTTTGTGCTTTTAAAATATCATTAAGTATGGATCTCATATCTGTAAAGACCATAATATAATTACTGATTTTATTATAGGCTAAATTGGTAATTGAGTATAACTGTTAGGATTTGCAGTTATATAAAGGAGTTATGGTCTTTAAGTCAGTATGTACGTTTTGTTTTCGCCACTCATCTATAGAGAGATTATAGAGACATTCTCGAAATTAGGATTTACGTATCAGACTTAGAAGATCCTCAACCTAGAGACTTAGGAATCATATTCTATCTATGGATTCAGGTTAACTTCTGCATCTTATTAATTCTCTCTATGATTTGTCATGAATGACCTTGGTTGATGATGGTTTTCATCACAAAATTATGCTCTAACATGTGGTATCTAGAGCCTTTTCATGTTAAATCATTGGGAATCAATAATTTTTTAGATGTGATTCTCGTAGAAAAAATTCTCCAATTTAACAATCTATGGTTTTTTTTTTAAATTGTTGAATTTGAGGACAACTATTTGGAGAATTTTTGGTTTAATATTTTATGGAACTTTTTTGGATTACCATGTTTTCTATTAAACGCAAATAAGGAAAGATTGGTTGGCGGCACCCTTAGCATCGCTGGCACAAAGGAGAAGAGGTAAAAAATGGATTGTTTTTTTTTGGCCAACAATAGGCCTTGTGATTGCCAGCGGTGGGGCGGCAGGGAAAGCCTGTTGGAAAACAATATGTAGCGAAATTTTAAAAATTTTAAATCAGAGGATTTTCAAAATACAAGTTTAACATGCTAAATACATAAATTGATAATAAATCTTACTAACCTCTTTTGTGAACCAAAAAGCAGTAGGAATCTATGTAGTGAAGAACCTTTCAAAAGAGCCTTAACCAACTGGTCTTTTTTGTTATTCTCTATCTACGATCGAAGTGTGGGTGGTCATACATTGTACAGCCTTTTCCTCTATGAATCCCCTTCTAGCCACTTAAGAAAACCTAGAGCTAACATTCCTGACGTTGAATAATAGCTCTCAGGGGGTTTCAGAGTTTCTCTCACTAGAGTTCTCACTCTATGCTTCTCAAATGATTTAAATAACAAAGAAAACTCACCCTTTATTTATAGGTCAAATTTGGGATTAAACCTTATCAGATTAGGTCTTAAAATTCAAGTTTGGATTAAAAAAAAGTAAAAAAATGCGCATATTGATTTTTGCATGCTTAGCAAGTCGATATAGGAGATCGGCCTACCAAACTTACTCCATCGGCTTACCAAAGTTTCCCACCGGCTTGCCGACTGTGCGATAATTTAGAATCCTCAAAATATCTTATTTTCTCCCTAGAATCTTAGATAGAGCCTCAGTTTTAATTCAAATCACTCAATAGAGAAATTATCTGATTAAAACAATCATGTACAGGTAATCTCATAGTAAATAAAAGATTATCCAAATAATTCAACATGTTTATCTTGAATTAATTCACAAAATTAATTCAACTGATAAATTAACATGAATAATTAAATCCAGTAGTTTTGAATTTTAGCCAATCTAATAATTTAACATAAGTCACAAATATCTAAGAAAAACATGCCATATTGTGACAAGATTATTATGAGCTAGTAAAGAGGACCCGATGGACATATATAAATCAAGCACCTATAATTATGAAATAACATATCCTAGATACATATTTTATAATTATCAACTCTAACGCTACTCCACTAAAAGCTTAGAGCTGCACTTTCAAATTATATAAAATTATAAAGCTCCAACATGCTAACTGTCAATGACATATCATAATATGTCACATCCCTATAGGATATTCATAATTGGCTTAAGGATAAATTCTATTTTACCTTCTTGATTATTTTAATCTTACGTTTCATTATCACACTATTGGAATACTTAATATCTATAAATAGTATACTATTTAGTTACAACTATGTATCTAAATAGTTGTGCACTCTAATCTTCCAATTATAGAATAATGTATATAAGTGAATATCATTAATTCTATAAAAGAGCTATGGATTCTATATCTTTGAAAAATGAGTCTACGTGAACCAAGAGTAATGTCTACAATGCACCAGTATGCGCTCGATCATTAAATTAGGATTAAGACACAAAGCATATGACTGTCTAAAGTGAATTGATTTGAACAAACGGAATTATTAGCCAAATCAATTCAGCTTTTGGTCTTGATTCAATACATTGTCACCTATGACAACGTACTAATGTTTCTACTCACAGAGTCCCACTCCGATAACTAAGAGAAGCCATCTCCCATTAGGGATGCAGATAACATAACAATCTTAGCATAAATAAAGTGGCCAAGTATATTCTCTTAATTGTGGATCTAATGATTTAGACTATCACCTCTAAGATTCATGTCTTTTATAATAATCTATCCATCATATGCATGATGCTTAAAGGATTAGACTGACAGTCTCAAACTTTTGATTGCTTATCATATATTTAACAAAAATGAACATCAAGAGGACAACATTTGGTATATGAATAATAAATTTACTCTTTATCGATAAATTGTCTCCAAAAAAATATATTGCAGCATTTTACTTCTTAGAGAACTAGGTCTAACAATCTCCCACTTGTACTAAATGAGTAAATATGACATATCTCGCATCCCCATAGCCCCTACATGCTTCTCGAAAACTCTTATAATTGGTATTTTTGTAAAAGGATCAGCTATATTGTCCCCAGACACGATCTTGCACACTGCAACATGCCTGGTCTCAACGAAGTCCTTCATGTGAAATCTTGGTTCTTTAGCATTAGCTATCACTACAGTGCTATCACAATACAACAATACCACCTTATCCATACCAAGAACTACCTCAAGATCCCTAAGGAACTTATAGAGCTGCACTGCTTCTTCCGAAGCATTACTAGCTACCACCTACTTAGCCTCCATCTTTGAATCTGAAATGTAATCTTGCTTTGTACTTCTCTAAACAATGGCACCTTTACCTAGAGCAAACATAGATCCAAAAGTTGATCTTTTCGAATTTTGACAGGATTGGAAATCTAAATAAGTGTATCCAAGATATTTTAGATCCTCACCTAAATACAGTAGCATATAACCTCTAGTCCTTTTTAGGTATTTGAAAATATGCCTGTTCACAACCTAATGGTTTGGTCCTAAATGCGATTGAAATCGACTTACTAGCCTGACTACATAAGAAATGTCCCATCATGTGTAAAGCATTGCATACATAAGATTGCCTACTATTGAAGCATAAGGCACCTTCTTCATTGATTTACTTTCTTCATCAGACTTTGAGAGTTTTTCCTAAAAAGAGTAATTCTAGACCTAGATGGTTGACCACATTTCTTGGAATTCCACATTGCATACTTCTCGAGAATTTTATCTATATATGTAGATTGGGATTAAGCTATTATATTGTTCTTCTTGTTTGGAAAAATCTAGATACCCATAACATAATTAGCTTCGCCTAAGTCCTTTATGTCAAACTATTTGGTTAAACATAATTTGACTGATGACAATACTCTAATGTCATTGCCAATGAATAGAATTTCATCTACATAGAACAGTAGAAAAACCACCTTCCAACCCTTAATGTGTTTGTAAACACATGGTTTGTCTATGTTTTATTCGAACCTATAAGTCTTGATCACTTGATCAAATCTTGTATTCTAAGAATAGGAAGCTTGCTTAAGTCCATAAATTGACATTAGCAACTTACAGACTTTGCTCTCTTGACCCTTAACCTTGAGCCCGTCTAGTTATACCATATATATGGACTCATAAAGATAAGCCATTCAAAAAAGCCATCTTGACATCCATTTGTCAAATATCATAATCAAGAGTGGCAGCTATGGAAAGAGAATGTAGAGGGACTTAAGCATGGCTACAGACCAAAAGATTTTCTCATTATCGATTCCTTCCTTTTGTGAGTATCTCTTAGCTACTAGTCTAGCCTTATAGGTTTCAATTTTCCCATTTGCTCCTCTCTTTCTCTTGTAGATCTACTTACACTCTATGAGTTTTACCTTCTTAGGAAGATCCACAAGTTCCTAGATTTGATTAGTCCCCATAGACTTCATTTCAGTGTTCATAGCTTCTGTCCACAGCTTTGAATCAATATCCTCCATAGCCTCTGTGTAAGTGTAAGGATCCTTGTTATGTTTAAGCAGTTCAATTAAGTAAGTTTCACCATTGATTGACGCCTGACCCTCCCAATACACCAAAGCTCCCTAGGTGGTTGTTTGGTTAGTTTTTCTACATTGGTTGGATTGATTTCAACCACAACCCTCGGAGTGATCAAATGTCTCACTAACTCCTCAAGTACTACTTTACATCGAGGCTTAAAGTCGTTCATGTAACTTTCCTCAAGAAATGTTGCATTCATTGAAACCACAAGTTTAGTTTCTTTCAAGTTATACAAATAACCCCCTTAAATCCCTTTTGGATATCCTACAAATACGTAAACTTTCAAATGTGCTTCCAACTTGTTTGCTTCCTTGTACAAGACATGATCCAGACATCTCCATATATGAATATGGTTTAAGGATGTCTTTTTACCCCTCCATAACTCATGATAAGTTTTAGGAACCGACTTTGAAGGCACATTGTTCAAATAATAACATACAGTTTGTAGTGCATATCCCTAAAAGGATAAAGGTAATGTTAAATCACTCATCATAGACCTAACTATTTTATTTCTTCTTTTAGCTATGCCATTCTACTAGGGAGTGTCCGGTGTAGTCAAATGGGATAAGATCCCATTCTCTAATAAGTGTCCCATGAACTCATTGGAGAGGTATTTTCTACCTCGATTGGATCAAAATGCCTTTATAGGTTTATCTAATTACTTCTTTGCTTCAGCCTGAAACTCCTTGAACTTGTTAAAAGTTTCAGTTTTATGATGTATTAGGTACAAATACCCATATTTAGAGTAATTGTCAATAAAAGTGACTAAGTACTCATGGCCTCCATGTACCTTGATGTTTATAGGACCACAACCATCACTATACACAAGTTCTAGAGCCCCTTTTGTCCTATTGCCCTTAGACCCAAATGCTCTTTTGGTCATTTTGCCCTCCAAATAAGATTCATATTATGGTATAGATTCTACCTCTAAGTGACTTAAAGGTCCATCTCTTACCAACCTGTGAATCCTATTTAGGCTAATATGACCTAATCGCAAATGTCAAAGATAAGTCCTATTAGAGTGAGAAGTTTTATGTCTTTTAGATTTATTATTAACCTCGGCATTTAGCAGTAAGCCCATCTTAGGTTTGATAAAATAGATTGTTTTGTATCCATCCATCATAGATTAAAGATTTGTTTTTGCGAATCATCACTTTATTATTAAAAGATACCAAATAAGAGCCTTTAAATAAACGAGCTATAGATATTAAATTCCTTTTAAGTTTAGGAACTTAAAAACAATCTTTCAAAACTAAAATCCTATAATTATCAAAGTAAAGATATACGTCTCCCATTGTTTTAGCTAACACCAAGGATCCATTGTCCATCTATAACATGAAGTCCTCATGTAGTAGACTTCTAGTTTCCTTTAACTCATGCAAAGACATACAAACATGATTAGTTGCTCCATAATCTATGACCTAGTGTCACTTGATTCCTAAACTAAACAAGTCAAGTTTCAATAATCAGAAGTTCACACTTACCTCTTGGAAAAAGGAAGTCCTTGCAATTGTTTTTGATATGCCCAACTCTTCCACAGAGAAAGCACTTCAGCTTCTTTGGGTTCCTCTTTTTCTTCTTCTTATCTTCTCCTTTTTCTGGGACAAAAAAACTTCCTATTCTTAGCCCTCGGCTTCTTTGCATTCCCTAGGTTAGGATTGGAACCAGATGTAGCTGCCAAGTTAGCATCACCTCTAGCAAGAGTTTCCCTGATTAGATTTTCAAACTCTTATAACTGCTTCATCAGCTTTGTCAAGGTCACATCTTGTCTATTGCTCAAGTTATATTAAGCTCTAAATGGGATGAACTCCTTAGATAGAGTTTTAAAGACCATAGTCATCTATGACTCAACATTGATGTCAGCTCTATGGGTTTAAACCTCAGCAAGGTAACCTAAGACAAACATCATATGCTCCTTCACTGGAGTCCTAGGTCATTGTTTGTAGCTTAAGAGTTTTCAAAGAGTCCCTTGTCGTTTCTGTAGGGCTTGGCCTCCAAATGACTTTAAGATTATCCAAGATTGGCTTAGCAGTCTCATAATCCTGATGTTAAGCCTATAGCATAATATTCATGCTAGCCAAAATGTTACAGCGAGCCTGATCATTAGCATCTTTCTCGTGATCATACACTTAGATTTGCTCATTAATGGTTTCCTCAGTAGGTTTAGGAGAATACGATGTTGTCAACACAAATTTTAGTTTCTTAAAGAAAAGGACGATATTTAGGTTCCTTTTCCAATCATTTTAATTCTCACCAGTTACCCTGTTCTTATCGAGTATTGATAATAAAGCATTTTTAGATATTTTAATCTACAATAAAGATTCATATATCAAATATAAGCAAACATTCCATAACATTTTAGTAAGATAACACAAACAAGTAAGCATACAATTGTGTTTATGTGTCAAACCTTGAAAAAATTATAACTTTACAATGATAATTTCCAACTTAGAATCCAACAAGCTGCCTAGGGGAGACTTGCCAATTTCAATTAGGAACATGGATCCCTTCTGATTAATATATGCTATCCAAGACCCGTCTGATCTAGCATATACTAATAATTGTCTTCTTTGGCCATTAATTTCATTAATAGAGCTCCTAGGGAGGTTAATAACAAATATAACTATCGTTTCAACTATTTTATCCATGATTTATAATCACCACCTAGGGGTGTACACCACCATGTGCTACCTATGGACTAATAATGGAGGCCTTAGGTCCTTTCTTTGAAAAACTTCTCCCACAATATTTTAAAAGTCAAGGCTTTATGTTAACATGCATGAACAATTTTAAATGGGTGGCATTCCTTATTCTACATAACATGTTATCAACATACATGGTAAATCATATTATAATACAGACAAGCAAAGCAAAGCCATAGATATTTGTGGGCCATTCCCTACGATTTCTTTGAATGATCAACAATATTTTATAATGTTCATAGACGAATTTTCTAGTTATGGCTACATATATCTCATTCATGAAAAGTCACATTTGCTAGATGTGTTCAAAAATTATAAGGTTAAAGTTAAGAACCAACTTAGCAAAATGATCAAAAACGTTAGATCTAACTATGGTGGTAAGTACTATGATAAATATGACAATTCAGGTGAACAACGTCTAAGACTGTTTGCTAAATTACTAGAGGAATGCGGTATCATCTCACAGTAAACTATACCAGGTTTGCCCACTATGAATGGTGTTACTGAAAGAGGAAATAAGACGCTTAAGGACATGGTGAGGAGTATGTTTCTCATTCTACCTTAACAAAGTCACTCTACAAAGAAGTGCTTAAGACTGCAGCATATATATTGTAATAGAGTTCCAACTAAAGCAACTGCAAAAACCCCTTACGAACTTTAGATAGACAAGCAACCTAATCTGAAGCACTTGCATGTTTGGGGATGTGTAATTGAGGCAAGGCCTTATAGGCCTAATAAAAAGAAACTAGACTCAAGGATGGTTAGTTGCTATTTTATTAGATACTCTAAAAGATCCAGGGGGTATAAGTTTTATGATCCCATGGCTAAGTCGATTTTTAAGATGGGAAATGCTCGGTCGTTTAAGGAAGCTGAGTTTGCGAGGGGAGATAAGGTTGGGGACTTTGTCTTTGAAGAGGAATATGTTAATATTTTTACAACTATAATTGCCATTAATTAGGCTCCTATTCCTAACATTATTCAAGAAGATCCAAATCAAGATAATGTCTAAAAACCTCGTATTCAAGAAATTGTTCCAGAAGAACAAACTCTACCACCTCAAGAACCTATGCCATTAAGAAGATCCACTAAAGAAAGGAGAAGTGCGATGCCTGATGATTACATTATTTCTCCAAGAGCATGAGTTTGACATTGGTGTGATGGAAGATGATCCAACCGACTTCCATTAAGCCATGAAAAGTTCTAAATCTCAATAGTGGCTTGATGTCATAAATGAGGAGATAAAGACCATAAAGGACAATGACATTTAGGAACTTGTCCCATTGCTTCAAGGAGCAAAACCCATTGGTTTCAAATGGATATTTAAGACAAAGAGGGAATAAAAAGGCGATGTGGAGCTAGTAATGTCGATAAAGGATTTACAAAGAAAAAAGGCATCGATTCTAAATAGACTTTCTCTCTGATTCCTTCGAAAGACTCTTTTAGGACTATAATGTTATTGGTGGTGCATTTTGACCTTGAGCTTTATCAGATGGATGTTAAGAATGCATTTCTTAATGGTGACATTGCTGAAACGATCTATATGATGCAACTAGAAAACTTTGTGTTAGGAGATGCAAAGAAGATAGCTTGTAAGCTGAAGAAATCCATCAGGTTATCGTATCATTTTGTTTTGAGATGAATGTGGTAATTGTAATACCACATGTTTAGTGGAAGTAAGTATATTTGTCTGGTTTTATATGCCAATGACATTTTGCTTGCCAACAACAATATAGGAATATTACACAAAACCAAGAAAATTTGAGATGAAGGATCTTGGTGACACCTCTTTTGTGTTAGGTATACATATGCAATAGGATTAAGCAAATGTAGAAGATTCCTTATGTATATCACAAAAGGGCTATCAAAAAGGTTCTCAAGAAATATGGCATACTGGATTACAAACCAGGTGATACCCTTGTGGCTAAGGAAGACAAGTTTAGTATAAATCAGTGCCTCAAGAATGATTTTGGGATTAAGGAAATGCAGAAAATTCCTTATGCATCAATAGTAGAGAGTTTGATGTATGCTCAAGTTTAGATGCATCCGAATATTGCATATGTTATAAGGGTGTTGAGCAGATACTTAAGCAATCCTAAAAAGAATCACTAGTTAGCATCCAAATGAGTCTTGACTTATTTACAGAGAACAAAGGACGACATGCTTACATATAAGAGTTGGATCAGTGTAAGACCATTGGTTATATTGGCTTTGATTATGCTGAATGCCAAAATAGAATGAAATCTACATCAGGCTATTTCTACCATCTTATTGGAGGTGTTGTCTCTTGGATTAGAGCTAAAAACTCTGATAGCCTCATCTACTATGGCGGCAGAGTTCATAATGTGTTATGAGGCATCCAACCATGGAATGGGGCTATGAAATTATCATAAGGCTATGCATAGTGGATGGTATTAAAAGACCATATAAGTTATTTTGTGACAATAATTCGACAGTTATATATTCCAATAACAATAGGAGCTCGATGAAGTAAAAGCATATAGACATCAAGTTCCTGGTTGTAAAAGAAAGAGTTCAGAGTAGACAAATGTCTATAGAACATATTGGTACAAACTCCATAGTTATGGATCTGCTTACTAAGGGATTGCCACATAAAATGTTTCATGAGCATACCACTCGTATGGATGTCATGTCTTTTGAGGATATTCAATTTTAGTAGAAGTTTGTAATTTTAGATTTTTTTTTGGTATAGATACATTTTTAGTTATTTTAGTTTATGGATGTTTTGAGGTTATTCTCTGTAGAAATAAAGTTTTGGCTTATTCACACTCTGATTTTGGTAAGGTTGGATCTTACTAAATTTTTAAGGTGGACCATTTGGCAATAAGCATGTTAAGATCAATTGCATGAAATTTTCATGCCACACAACCATGCTTAGTTGTTGTCATTAGTCGTATTGGTAAATTTGATCATTGATGGGTCTAGTTACGACATATGTAACGAAAGTCACTTTGGTCCTATATTGATATAATTAATGGACAAGATTGTTGAGATGTATAGGGTTTTGATAGCAATATTCATGACCTCAAAAGGTGTAATTTACATTTATAGACTTGCATACATAGCCCAAGTAGGAGATTGTTGGAATTAAATCCAATTATGGGCTAATATATTAAATAAATGTCTATTATACACTATCAGATAAGGTTAGCCCATTAATGTAATCAATTGAGTTTTGGGCTTTTAAAGCATCATCACGTGTTGTCTCCTATGTGTAGAGACCAAAATATAATACTAATTTTATGATGGGCTTAATTAGTAATTAAGGATAATTGTTAGGGTTTACAGTTATATAAAGAGATTGTGTTCCCTAAGTTAGTACATACATTTTCTTTCTAGCCCCCCATCTACAAAGAGATTACAGAGACATTCTCTAAAAGAGGACTTACATTCAGACTTGAAAGATCCTCAACTTCCAGACTTAGGAATCATATTCTATCTATGGATTTAGGTTAGCTTCCACATCTCATTAATTCTCTCGATGATTTGACATGAATAATCCTAGTTGATGATAGTTTTCATCATAAAATTATGTTCTAACCTAATTATCATGTAATCTAATAATAAACTGTATAAACTTTATCTCAGTAAGGTAAAGTGCTCAAATACAACTAAAACAAGTATTTTGTAGTCTTACGCCAAACAACATCAATATGAATAACGCGCCCATACACCCTTTATCATTTTCTTCCCTCTCTCTAAAATCAATTTTCTCTCTCTAAAATTCTCCCCTCCCCTCCATTAAAATCTGCAACAATTTCCCTTCTTTTCGAAGTCATTTCTCTAGTTACTTCTATCATTCTCCACACTCATCTAGTTTGCCTACACTGCCTCTTCAAGTCCCTATTCCTTAGAGCTTCATTTTCTATCATCCTCTTTTTCCCTTGGTCAAAGTTTGGTGTTTATAAAGGAGTGGTTTTGGGCTTTTCATCATCTATGGGCACTTGGTCTTTTTATCTTGGTGGGTTGATAATCTTTTTGGTCTATTTTTTTTCTTTCATCTAAGGTGAGTTGGTGTTCTGCAATGCAGGAACAAGTGGACAATTTGGCAAAGAGAGAGAGCTACACCACTCAACTGCATTAGCAATGACTTGGAGCTAATTCATGATAAATCTCTAATTCAGGTGATAGTGAATACAAAAGTCATGGGAAAGTGCTAGCCAAAAGAAAGAAGAGTAAGTTAACAGTGAGGAATAGCTTGGTAGAAGTCTGGCATAGGATCCCATTGTGTTTTCCTTTACATTCAAGAATAAGGAAGATAAGAAGTTTGTTATAAAGTATCATCCTAGGTCTAGAAACGGAGCCCATACTATGTTGTAGGTGTGATGACTTGACTAATTTAGCTGTTACTTAATACTTTTCTTGATTTAATCTTACATAGTTATAAAAACATGGAACATTTTTTTTAATTAAAAAACCTTAAAACCTAGAAAATGTCAACATATATATATTTTCATACATAATATAAACATTCACATTACTTGCTTAACTTGTACATACTTCGTATATTCTTACAAAACAATTCTTCGTTTACCAATACCCTTACAAACTTATAACATAATAATCATAGATTTCAAAATAGTGTAACTTGTCAATAGTGGTATCCATACCCAATTTTATGCAATGCCAACTATTAGTTTTAGCTCAACCATAACATTTATTTTGGTCACTTGGTAAGATTTCCTACAGCTTAAAATAACTAGGCAAGCTATTGCTTAGTAAGTTCAAACCTAATCCCACAAAATATTTCCTTTCCAAAACTCAATGCATGATACCAATTATCCTTATTTATGAGCTTTATGTTATTTTCATAACTTGAGATGAACTAAAGGCCAAGTGTATGTACCAAGTGCATATAATGGTCATCATAACATCGAAGCCGTAACATAACTTAGAGCTCCCCTTGGGTCGGGAGGCTAGAACAACACTTTTTTATTTTATCTGGTGAATTATTTTACCTGTCTTTTAAATTATGGTGACATACCATTATGATGCTTTAATGACTTGATGGTGCATAACAATTGTATTTTGTAAGTTAATATGAATGTCATATTTGAAAACTACTTACTTAAGTCATAGGTGGGGTTTAAGCTTACTTGAATTCCTCTACATATCCAAATTAATCCGTTCCTTCTTTGATCAGTTTCGCATCCTGTTTGGACAAAATCCTGCTATTAGTAAATTGCCTTATTACTGACCTATTCTTGATAAAGTAATTAAAACATGGAATGCCCTTGTTACCCGTTGGTTTACTTAAAAGTTTACATACTAAAACATTATGTGACTTAACTACTAGTTTCACGTTACCATCCCATCACTAACAGGTTATGGAAGAATTTGTGTTAAGAGGCGTTTTCCTAGAACAGATGTTTCGGGGTTTGTTTAAGCCACTTTTGCAAAAAATGGCAACTTTGCCCTTAACGAGACTTAGAAAACCTCTTGAACCTGATTTAGTTACAAACTAGAATTTTCTTGCTTATTCACAATGGTGTAGGAAAACAAGTCATCGGTTTTCTTTTTGCAAAGAATCCAATTTAACAAAACTTTACAGTTTTAACCCAAAACATGAAAATCTTGACGATTTTGCCTTCAAAACCAAAAACAATCATTTTATACCGTTGTGCTTAGTTTTTCACAAAGATAAAAGCTCTCAAAGTGCCTAGATCAAAATTATTTTATTTCAAAATGTTTTCCACGCTAAAGCCGTTTTGAAATTTCATGACTAAAACTCATAAAGTTTATAACTCATAATGTTGGAAAACGAGTGCACAATGGAATTTCAAAAATATTTAAATTAGAGTATTTTCCAAAATAATTAGACATGCCATATACATAAATTAATGAAAAATCTTACTAACTTCTTTTGTACACCAAAGTGGGCTCGAATCTGTGTAGTGAAGAGCATTCCAAAAAAGCCCCAACTAACTAGTCTTTTTTGCTATTCTCTATCCACAATTGGAGTGTGGGTGATCATACGTCATGCAACTTTTCCTCTAGTGACTCTCCTTCCAACCACTTGAAAAGACCTAGAACTATAGTTCTTGATGTTGAACAGTAGTTCTCAAGGAGTTTTAGAGTTTCTCACACTAGAGTACTCACTCTATACTTCTCAATTGATATAAATAACTAGAAACCCTATCTACAGTGGCCAAATTTGGGATCAATCTCTATCAGATAATGCCTCCAAATTTGAATCTGGATCAACGTCTAATGAAAAACACATCTAAAACATGTATACAAATTATTGCATGATTGGTAGGACGATTTGGGAGATTGGTTGACCGAATTACTCCATCAATAGGCCGAACTAGCTCATCGGCTAGTTGAACTTGTGATATTTTGATCCTTGAGAATATCTTATTTTCCACCTAAGATTCTTAGATAAAACATCTGTTTTAATTCAAATAATACAATAAAGGAGTTATCTTATTAAAACAGCCATATCTTGATAACCTCATAGAAAATAAAATATTATACAAATAATTCAATGTGTTTATCTTGAGCCAATTTTTTGAAATTAATTTAATCGATAAACAAACATGAATTATCCAGTTTTATCAATCAACCAATCTAATAATTTAACGTAAGTCATTAATATATAGGAAAATTATATCGTATCGTTATAGGATTTATTATGAGCTAACAAAAGGGACCTGATGGACATGTATAGTTTAAGCTCCTATAATTATAAAATACAATATCATAAATATATATTTTATAATTATCATATCTAACGCTACTCCACTAAAAGTTTAGAGCTGCACTCTAGAACTATATAAAATTTCGAAGCTTCAATAAGCTAACCATCTATGACATATCATAATGTATCACATCCCCATAGGATATTCATAATCAGCTTGACGAGAAATTTCGTTTTACATTCCAATTATTTTTATCTTGTGTTCCATTATCTCACAATTGGAATACTTACTATCCAAAGATAGTATACATTCGATTACACCTATGTATCCAAATGGTTGAGCACTCCTATCTTCTAATTATAGGATAACGCATACAAGAGAATATCATAAACTCTACAAAAAGAGCTATGGATTTCATATCGATGAATAACAAGTCTATGCAATCAAGTGTCATGTCTCCAACGTACTAGTATGAGTGCCATCATAAAGTCAAGATATCACCTTTTGGTACATCAAAAGGCATAAGTCAAGAATATAGGCTCATTAGTTATTTCAAGATTAAAACACAACACATATGATTGTCTAAAGTGAATCGATTTGCACAAATGGAATTATTAACCAAATCGATTCAATTTTTATGTCCTTGATCCAATACATCATCACTTGTGATAATGCAACAATGTTTTCACTCATGGAGTGCTACTTCGATGACCAAGACAAGCCATCTTTCGTTAGGGATGTAGACAACATATCAATCTTAGCATAAATAAAGTGCCCAACTTTATTACCTCGATTGCAGATCTTATGATTTAGACTATTATTTTAAGATTCATGTCTTTCGCATAATCTGTCCATCATTTGCATGATTCTTAAAGGTTTAGATTGACAGTCTCAAACTTTTGTTTACTTATCATATATTCAACAAATATGAACATAAAGAGGACAACATTTTGTAAATAAATGATAAATAAACTCTTTGTTGATAAAATGTCTCCAATAGCATATTACAACATTTTACTCCTTAGGGCATCATGTCTAACATATAATCCTTGTAGAATTTTCACAAGCCATTTATAATTTTTAATAGTTTCAGTGAGAGCCATAACTTTTGTGTTTTAACTTTTCTCAAATTCCAATGCTTTAAAGGTGTTTTGGCCATTTTATAAATCTATTGAACTAAAGATTCAAATTTTCCAATATGATCCAATTAGAATTTTACAAAGTTTTGTTCATGAAGTTAGTTTATCTCAATGTTTTTGATAAATCTCATGTTTTGCCTAGAAAATAAATCCGCCTCCAAGCTTTTCAAAGCCTTAGTTTTTTGAAAACCGTCAAAACTTTGCTTTGATACAAAGTTTGATCAACTTTCTTGAAGCTAGTGATAAACAGAGCATAAGTCCATCTTTGAAAATACGGTTGCTCCCTTCAGTTGATCAAACAAATGGTTAATTCTAGGAAGTGGGTGCTAGTTTTTTATCATGACTTTGTTTAGCTCACAATAGTCTATGCACATTTGAAGAGTTCCATCCTTCTTCTTCATGAACAATACAGGTGCTCCTCATGGAAAAAACTTGGACGGATGAATCGTTTACTTAGCAGTTCTTGCAATTGAGTTTTGGAGCACTTTAAGTTTTATTGAAGCCATATGATAAGGTGCCTTTGAAATCGATGTAGTATTGGGCATCAACTCAATTTCCAACAAAATTTCACATTTTGGAGTAATCTAGGTAGTTCATTTGGAAACACATCAATGGATTCCTTTACTATAGGAACATCCTCTAGTGTCACTTAACTTCTTGGTCTTTCGTCACCATGTTAACCAAATAGCCCATGTATCACTATCCAATAACTTCTTTCCCGTTAGGGTAGATATCAATACCTTCAACATCCTAGGGGATTTTTTTGTATAAACAAATTTTTGAATCCTTACTGGCCGAGATGTGACCCTATGATGTTGGCAATTAATTTTGGTATCTTACTTTCCTAGGAAATCTATTCCAAAAATTATGCAGCCATCTTAAATATCGATTATTATTAAATCAATAAACAATTCTCCTCCATATATGATGACTGGTACATGATGTAACCAATTATCATAACTTAATACCTCACTAGAGGAAAGCACGGTTCTAAATGCTTGAACGATTCTATCTCCTTCAAACCCCATGCTTTCAGCAAATTTACATGAAGCAAATGAATGTATGGCTTCAAAATCAAATAAAATATATGCACCAGTTTTGGCTACATAAATTTGACCTAAAACCACCATAGAGGTTTATGCTTCAACCTCATTCTTGGTATTTGTATAGATTTTTCGATTCGATTCTAGAGCTTCAAGGAGTCCTTGACTGATACTAGGACCCTTAATCTAAGCTTGAACTATGTGAAGCTGTGTTTCTTATGGTCTTTGTTGGTGTTAGACATGTATGCCCTAAGGAGTAAAAATGTAATATATTTTTTGGAGACATTTTTATCAATAAATAGTTTATTTATTATTCATATACCAAATGTTTCCCTCTTTATGTTCATATTTGTTGGATGTATGTTAAATAAACAAAAGTTTGAGACTGTCAGTCTAAACTTTTAAGAATCAGGCATATGATTGACAGATTATGCAAAAGACATGATTCTAAAGATAATGGTTTAAATCATAATATCTAGAATCAAAAGAATAAAGTTGGGCGCTTTATTTATGTAAAGATTGTTATGTTCTTTATAACGCGAATGTGAGATGATTTGTCTTGGCCATCGAAGGTGGACTTCATAAATAAAAACATTGGTGCATTGTCATAGGTGACGATATATTGGATCGGGACATAAAGTGGAATTGATTTAGATTAATAATTTTGTCTTGGCAATTTAAGTCACTTTAGACAATCATATGTGTTGCATCTCAATCTTGAGATGAATAGTGGGCTCGTTGTCATGAATTATGTCTTTTGATGCACCAAAGGGTAACATCCATAGTTTTATGTTGGTATGCATGTCAGTACATTGGAGACATGACTTTTGATAACGTAGACCTGTTAGAGTTGATAATATCCTTTTATGTGCGTTATCCTATAATTGGAATATTGGAGTGCTCAACTATTTAGATACATAAGTGTAACTGAATGATATACTATCTTTGGATGGTAAGTTTTTCGATGATGAGATAATGAAACGTAAGATAAAAATAATCGAAAAGGTAACATGAAATTTATCCTTAAGCCGATTATGGATATCCTATGGGGATGTGATACATCATGATATGTCATGGATACTTAGCTATTTGGGCTTTGTAATTTTATATAGTTTGAGAGTGCAGCTCTAAGCTTTTAGTGGAGTAGTGTGTAGAGTTGATACTTATGAAAGATATATCTAGGATATTGGGTTTTATAATTACCAAGAGCTTGAACAATATAGGTCCATCAGGTCCTTTTTGCTAGCTCATAATAAATCCTGTAACAATACAGCTTACTTTTTCAATAAATTGGTGAATTATGTTAAATTATTAGATTTGCTGAAATTTGATATGATCAGATAATTCACATTTGTTTATCGGTTGAATTAATTTGTATAAATTAATTCTAGATAAACTTGTTGAATTATCAAGAATGTTTATTTTCCTAGAGATTATCTAGATATGGTTGTTCAATCAAATAACTTTTTTATTAGATTATTTGAATTAAAACTGAGGCTTTATCCAAAGAAGCTCAAGTAGGAAATAAAAGATTTGTAGGGATCGTTTATCGTAAGTTCAACAGGTCGATCTTCAAGTTCAGCCTACCGATGGAGTATGTTCAGTAGGCCAATCTACCAATTCGGTCTGCCGACTGAATAAAAATCTAATCATGCATTTTTATGTGATTTTATTATATATTGATCTAGATTCAAATTTTTGAGGCCTTATCTAATAATGACCAACCTTAGGGATGACCTCTATAAATAGAGTTAGTTTTTTATGTTATTTAGTTCAGTTGAGAAATTAAGAGTGTGCACTCTAGTCTGTGAGTCTTTGAAGCTTCCTGAGTGCTATTGTTCACAAATCACGAACCTTAGTTTTGAATTTTCTCAATTGGTTAGAAAGAGAGTTATCGAGGAAGAGCTGTAAAAGTGTGCCCGTACACACACCGATTGTGAATAGAGAATATTTAAGAAGACCGGTTGGTTAAGGCTCTTCTAGAATGCCTTTTGCTATACAAATTGCAAAAGCTTTTCATTGTACAAAGGTTAGTAGGATCTGGTTAATCTATGCATATAGCATGTTAAACTTGTGCTTTGAAAAATAATCTAATATAAGAATTTTAAAATTTTCGCTACGTGCTATTTTTCCAATAATTGCTATCAAAGCCAAGGTTTTTACGTAGATTTACGAGTTTGTGATTATGCTATATGAATAAATTATGTGATCTTGATCTCTCCTATGTTGGAATTTAATTTTTTAGAAGAGCTGACACTCTAGGGTTTCTATATATTCAACATGTTGTCATGGATTATGTGGCCCATGTTTATTAATTAATTATGGTTGATTAGATTATTATTTAATTATTTTTTATGGTTCTTTAGAGGTTAGAATGTGTATCTAAGTTTTTTTTTTTCACATAATTAGATGGCGGTCTATCATTACCATCTAGGAATTGTTACTTAATTTTAAATTTGTAAGAATTTTATAATTAAATAATTATTTGGAGCAAAGACGGATCTAGAAGACAGATTTAGAAGATGAATCTAAAAGATGATAACATTCCACAGGTATTTCCTAAGTCTCTAAATTTTTATGTTTTTGAATTGTTGAAAATAAGATTGCAAAACTATGTAAAATTGTATTTTCTGGAAAAACATGATTTATGCTCAATCAGTAGGCCAAAACCTAAAGTTCGATAGGTCTATGGCTATAGATGGTAGGCCAGACTTAAAGTTCGGCAAGCCCCCCGCAGGGCAGAAATCTAATTGCTTTGGCGGCAGGCCAAACTTTTCAGTTCAACAGGCCAATATGTCATAACCAGCAGGCCGACCTAAAAAGATTGGCAAGCCAAAAGGTCATGATCGGTAGGCCGATCACATAGATCGGCATGCCAGTAGAGAGCTGAAGATTTTCAAAAAAGGTGCATTTTTTTAGTGCAATTTTGATTTTATTTTTGTTACAATTCTAAGAAACATTAAATTTGGATATGACCGAAAATATAAAGTATTTGATCTATGTGAGATTGAAGACTTGAAGACGTATAATACATGAAGAAGGATACAATTTGAAGATTCAAGAGTGCAGAAACGATAATATGTTTCGAATATTATCTTGTAATTTTTATTTTCTATTCTCTAAAGTGAAACCATAATATTACAGTTATTTATTATTTTGCTTATGTCTTTGCATGATTGCTTTGTTTATCTGCATTATAATATAAATATTGATACCATGTCATATAGAATTGGGAGTATAGCTCATTTAAAATTGTTCATGCATGTTTTTAAAATAAAACCTTGATTTAAAAAGATTGAATGGGAGAAGGTTTTCAAAGAGAGAACTTACGGCCTCTATCATTGGTCTATAGGTAGCACATGGTGGTTCCGACCCCTAAGAAGAGACTTCACCATACACCAGGTTGGATCTCCATGAGGATAAGATATTTTAACATGATTTACCATTGCACACCCCTAGGTGGTGATAAAAGATGCAACATGTCATTTTTTTGCCTACAATAAATCAAGAGTTACTATGCATTTAATTTGCCAATTTATGTCTATAATGTATCAAAAATATATTTTAATAAATATAGATGATTTCAAAATTAACTAACTAAAATTACTAACAAAATTACAGTTAAGCATTTACCGTGTCATTCTCCGTCTATGAATAATCAAAGTGTTTCTAAGAATTACCCGTGTCAGCCTATATCTACGATAAATCAAAATTTAATTTTGTAAGTGTTTTAACCAAGCTAATATGAAAATCATAAATTTTCTAAAAATGATTTTGACATTATCACAACTTAGAAACCATTGAAAAATAAAAATATTTACCTCAATTTTGCCAGAATTTTCCCTTCTCTCCTTAGTAAAATGGAAAATTAGGAAGACATGTTAAAGGTAGAAACACACATAATTTTACTAAGCATAACTATTTTACAACATACAAACTAGAAATATTTTACAAAATCATAAAACTAGAAACTAAGAAAAACTAAAACTAAACTTAGGACTACATTTTTACAAGTGAGAAGAAATTTATCACAAGGAGAAGAAGGGAGATTTAGAAGCCGAAGAGGGTATTTATAGGTGGAGAAAATTACTATTTACAAGATTTTTTACATTTTTATTCATTTTTATATTATATTTATTATTTTATTGGGATATTTTTAGGTTAAAAATAAATACGCTACAAATTTGGGATTTTTTGAAATTTTTTGATTTTTTTTGCTGACCATGCATTATGAGTTAGATTAAAATTTGATTTTTATTTTTTTTCTCTTTTTTTCTTCTTCGACTACTATATAGTGTGTGAATTTATCTCTATAATCTTGTGTGACGCACGTAATGACCGTATGAGCAGCAGCCATGGATAGTGCTAAAGATTGACTAATCTTACAGTTTGAGGGATCTGAAGCCCAATTGAAAAAAGGTGCCATTGGATGGGACTAACGAAATCAGATCTAGCAGTCAGAAGACGGGTGCATGTTTGGCGAGAAGCACAAGATTCTGCAAGGGTGAGGAGGGTACGTGGACGACCAAGATGAGCAGGGCGGTGGCGATCGTGCGTCTCTAGCTTGCCACGTGTCATATTTTATTTTTATTTTATTTTTTTTTGATTTCCTGAGCATATGAGGTCTATTTTTGCCGCCTTTTTTCTCTCTTTTTTGCAAATTTCAAATCTAAAATAAAATAAACAAACCAAAATTAATTATTTTATGAACATAATTTTTATAATAATTAAAAATAGTTATTTTACAATAAAACACAAAAAATAACAATCCTTTGTAGATATACTTTTTAAATAACAATCCTTTTAAAATTAACAATCCTTTGTAGATATACTTTTTAAAACTCGGGGAATATTTTTAGAAATTACTAGAAATATAATAGAATATGTTTACAAACTCAAAACTTATTTACGAACATTTTACCACTCAAAATAAAATCACAAAAAAATATTTTTTTGGTTTTGATTATTTTCAAACTAGTTAATGATTCTAAAAATGACTAAAAATATTATTAAACATCAAAACACACTAAAAACATATTTTTAATCATATTTGCACACAAACACACTAAAATACTAATTATCAAACAAATGCTATAATTAAGGAATTTAATGAGAAATGTTAATATAAAATGACTGATTTTAGCCTTAATAAATGTACTTTTTCATAGGCTCATTGATACTATTTACAGTTTAAACCAATGGTTTGAACTATTTTTCTAAACAACATAAAAATTTCCTTCTTTTTTCTTGTCGAATAAAAGATCATATTGTTTTTTCCATTGGGGGATTCTTTCTATGAAACTTTGACAGTTGGTGCATTTTTCAAACCGTCATATTGAATCAATTTGTTTTCTTTCAACAAATCTAATGGTTAATTTGATTCCTATCAAATAAATTGCCTGCTCTATATGGGAGAACTTCAGTTTCTAGCTAAAATCTAAAATTGGATTTTGTCATTACAGAAAATAAAAATGGCATGTCTGTCGTCCACTTTGAGCAGATTATCATGTCATCTCATATAACACGTGCATCCTTGAGAGGGGAAAAAAAAAAAAACCGTGTATTGCAGAATTCTTTAGAAATATCGGGACCACGGGACCTGTAGGACTTTTGATTTCAGTGTGGAAGTGGATAATACTAAACTGATCGGCAAAACAATATCACATTCAAGGGAAAAAAGACCATATAAACAAATAAATGCTCTAACAGAGTATCAAAAGTTAATAGATTCTAACGTTTATTATCAAAAACTAATAATTATTTCATTTTTATTATTAATATTATTTTGATATGATATTGAAAACTCATAGGGTGTTTGATATAAGGCATCAGATCATTATCTCAGTTATAAGCAGTATAAATCCTGATATGCTATAGTAAAAAGACAAAAGTTTTTATAATGTAAAACTCTCACATGCTACAATAAAAACAGTTTTAACCAATAACTTTTATCACTATAACATATCAATCTTTTAACCCACTAGCCTGATCGGATGGGATAAGACTTGTACATCATAGAATCCCAGAAGGGAGGATTGGGGATACATAAGATGCATTATTATAAAAGAAAACTATTTTTCTAGAAAAATTAAAAAGATAAATTATATAATTATATCTTTTAATTTTTATTATTACTTAATTTATAAAATTTGTTTTAATTTTATCTCTCATAGATTCTTTTTCTTGAAAAATATAAAGATGAGATAAAAATATCATTAATTAAACTTAATTTGTTTAAAAAATATACATTTTGTTTTCCAGAAAAATTTTTAAAAATTTAAAAAGTCAAAAAAAAGTTTTTTTTTTAAATTTGATATTTTGTTTTAATATTTTTTTATGTTTTTAATATGAAAATATTTTTTTATAACTATTTAAAGGTAATTATTTTATTTTATTTTTTTTATTTATATGGATTAAATTAAAATAAATTTTCAAAATTTAATAGATATTTTGTGGTTTTTACAACAAAAGATCGGATTAAAAACTCCATCGAACAATACCATGTCCTTTCATTACTAGGACAGAGTTATCCAACGAGAGTAATAATTGCAAAATAATAACAATAATAACAATAATAATAATAATAAATGCAATTCAACCAAAAAAAGAAAGAAAAGAGAAAGAAAGGGATTAACCGTATTAATTTACGATTCTTTTTTTGGGAGAAATTGTACTAATTTACAAATTGAAACAACTTTCTTTTGTCTGTTTGTTCGAAAATAAACAAGGAGCTCCAATTTCTGTTGTCGAAATCCCAAGTATCAAACAATAGGATCCCCGAATAATAAAGATTCAGATTTTCTGAAATGGAAGCCGATGTATCTATTGCTCTCTCAAAACCCTAGTTTCTCTGTGTTTGGAAGGAAAGATTTCTGTTCTCTTCTATTCTCTTCTGCTCTGTTGTGTCAATTTTGATTAACAAGAGAGAGAAAATCACAAGAATCTGGTGAGGTTGTGATTGGAACTATGAATTCGGTGGTTTTTCTTTCGATGGTGTTTCTGTTGAGTGGTTTCTCTCTCACGTCGGCCAACGTTGTGTTGATTGGGAATAATGTCACTCTTTCTTTCGACGACATAGAAGCCAATTTTGGTGAGTTTTCCCTTCCTCCAATTTTGTTGATTTGGATTTTGTTTGGTTGCCGAGAAATTGCGAGGGAAATTGGTCTCTTGGGATTACGAAAGTTATAAATCTTGTTTATTTAGGAGCTGTTTTTGACTTCTTAATTTTCATTTCTTTGCTTTGTTTTCTTGGAAAGAAAAATTTACTGGAAATGCAAGGTTTTACTGGACTAGTTTAGGTGGGAACTTAGAAAAGGTGAAATCTTTTGAATTTGAACTATCTGAAGAAGCTGTTAATTGAAAACAATGAGGCTAGTGGAGAATTTATGGTGATAATATTTTTGTGCATATGGGTTTTTAGTAGTTCTGAGAGGTTAAGAATGTTGTGGAGTTATAAGAATGAAGAAGTGGTCTTATTTTAACTGAATTAACCCCTTATAGAATAGGATTTGACCAGTAGCAAGCTCAAAGAGGATCCAAAGTCCCACTTGAACGCCACAAGAACACAAAAGATATTTTAGGTGTTCAGCAGAGTGTTTGTCACCAGGTTTCAGAAAGTTTTAATTGTTTATTTATGCTACAAGGATTATAAATATAGTTGCCTATTGCGTATGTGTTACAAGGATAAAACCAACTTGCTCTTTTATGTTGCACGGATATGCATACATGCTTATGGTGATGTCGATGCCTTTCTCATTGTGTTCATGTCTTCAGCTCCGGCAATAAAAGGTTCTGGGGAATGTGGAATATTGTATTCAGCAGAGCCTTTGGATGCATGCTCAAAACTAACTGATAAGGTTAAGCCAGCAAAAAATGGGAGCTCTCCGTTTGTTCTAATAATTAGAGGAGGCTGTACCTTTGAAGATAAAGTTAGAAGAGCTCAGGAGGTTGGTTTCAAAGCCGCAGTTGTCTATGATAATGAAGATGGTGGCGCCTTAGTTGCAAGTAATGACCTTTCCTCTGTAAACTTCTAACTTGTTTATGCATGAGCTTTTCTGTTTGTCTTTACTCTTTATGTGTATGCCACTTCTTTGAGGCTATGTCATGCTATAAGTTTAGGTCAATGGGCTTGAGCTTTACATCATAATTTTAGAGATGACGACCTATTGAATTAGACAATTTTGTCAACATTTAAGAGTTATCAAGTGGAATCCTAAACTCATGGGCGATCTTGTTATTAGTGTCTTCTCTTTTGTTTTTACTTTTTCAATTAACAGAACAACATCTTATGGTTTGATATATTTTACTCAGAGATAGCAACTTTCTTGTAACTTCTTATTTGGGTAAAAAGAAAAATTTTTTAGCTTTTGTAAGAATGTTTTATTTTCTTCATTTTGATTAATCCATAGCAGCATGGTTGTTTGATAAATTGATACCAAAAGGAGAGCTTCTGATAATAGTTCATATAAACGTGCTGCTAAAGTTAAACAATACCTTTGACTGCGTTGATTACTTTGAATCATGTACGTGTTGGATTGCTGGACAAGATTGGAATTAGAACATGGGATTGATCTGGGCTAAGGACATATATGATAGATATTGGGATGCAGTCGTGCGCTTAAATGGTTAAAAGAATAACATTAGTAAAGTCAATTTTGCGATCTTGAGAAGTTTGTTCCTTGTATGTGTGTTTGTGTTTGATATTTTGAAAGGAAAAACAACGTTGTTAGTAAAGTATTTTAGAGCCTAAATGTAGTTCCGGGCTCTTAGCAGAAACTGTTTAGCTTTTGGAATTGAGAAAATAATCATACTTCATTGTGGAGAAGTAATGTACCGCGATCATGAAAATGTCTAATTCCCAGGCATGTGAAAAATTCAGTGGCAGGAAATTCGGCTGGTATAAAGATACATGCTGTCTTTGTTTCCAAAGCTTCTGGTGAGAAACTAAAGAACTATGCAGGGCTTACAGATATGGAAGTGTGGCTAATCCCAAGCTTTGAAAATTCAGCATGGTCGATTATGGCTATATCCTTCATCTCCCTGCTAGCAATGTCTGCAGTGCTAGCTACTTGTTTCTTCGTTCGCAGACATAGAATAAGACGAGAACGTCCTCGTGCTTCTCGTGTTCGGGAATTTCATGGGATGAGCAGTCGCTTAGTGAAAGCAATGCCCAGTCTGATATTTACCGCTGTTTTAGAGGATAATTGCACTTCAATGACATGTGCCATATGCCTTGAAGACTACAGTATTGGAGAGAAGCTGAGGATTTTGCCATGTCGTCACAGTAAGTTTTTCATAGTCCTTTGCATATGAAATTGCTTATGAATGTGCCTTTGTTGTCTCAGTTACATTTGTCTAGTATAATTTATCTTATGCATACGCTTTCTTAAATGTGAACAAATTATTGATATTATTTTTAGACATTTATTGGATAAAAAAAATCAGTATTTATGTAACAACAACAAACTTGAAATTCTGTGTTTTGCATGTGGAAATTTAGATAGAAATTATACTTACTTTCTGCAGGGAAGAGATATTTTCCTAATGGACCAGAATTCATTCAAATGATTTGGTGATTATTGACCAAAATTGGCCTAACATGTTTTGATTATTAGGAATGCATTTCTCAGTCATAAGCTTGCACGCTAAAATATCTTTTGAGGTGGTTGCTCGTGTAGTTTTGGCAACACAAAATCAGTCCTGATAGAATTAAATTGTTTTATTTTGTTTATATTTTTAATTCCTTAACAATATGGTTTGCTCTTTCTCAGGCTAATGTGTTTACTCTCTGCTTCGTAGAATTTGTTGCAACTAAGTTCTCATTCTCATCTTATTTTATATGCACGTCTTAAAAATACAATTCCTGAATGTTGGCAGAGTTCCACGCTTTCTGTGTTGATTCTTGGCTTACTTCATGGAGGACATTTTGCCCAGTTTGCAAGCGCGATGCAAGAACTACCACAGGTGATCCACCGGCCTTGGAATCAACGCCTTTGCTCTCGTCCAGCCCAGCCTCTGTAGCTTCCTCATCCGTGTTGTCGTCAGTGCGGTCATCGCTAGTATCATCATCAGCCATACAAATTGCTCCAGCATCGTCACGTTCCCCTTCGCTTTCTCGTCCTCGCTCTCTGACAAGCTCTTCATATGTTCAGCAGTCTCTTAGGTCCTCCTACCGCCAATCACCCTCCCTTGCCGTAAGCCGGAGCTCAATGGATCTCCAGAATGCGTCTTCCCAAAGATCTCATGGTTCTCATTTGGTTTCAGGCTATTCCTTGGGTTACCCTTCTTTTTCACCCCTCAACTCGAGATACTTGTCGGCGCACATTCCAAGCCCCAGCAATGCCTCACCGCATTTTGTCAGTTCTTCTAGTCATCAGCACAACCCGCTGCATTGCAGTGAGTCTGCTGCGAGTTTCTCTCCATTTGCCTCTGCTCAGTCCCTACCTGAATGTTGATTTAAACCCTTGCACCGTCATTGAAAACTCTAATAGTTTTTAGAAAGAAGAGAGCTGACCTGTACTAAAATCTTCCAGGAAAAAGAGAAAACAAGAGAAAAGAAAGTAAGTCAACTGTGCTTTCCATACAACTACTTGGGTGTGTGATTGGGATTCATACGCAGGAGCCTAGTTGTGCTGGGTTCTCAACTTGGACGTTTCTTGTTGCCAACTCGGGTGTACATTATTGCATTATATAGTGTAAGGTTGCCATTAATTTTGGATTACAAGAATTAGTTAGTTAGTTTGTTTTTTTTTTTTTTTTTTTTTTTTTTTTTTTTTTTAACACAGGATGTACATCGAAAACGTGAAAATGTATGTTTCGGAGTGTAACATGTTGCGGGTGATTTTGTTAACATTGATATTTTGTTCAGCTTTGTTGATGGATATAATAGCTAAACTACTAACCATCGAAGATGTTAATAGTTTTTTTCGGAAATATATATATTTATAATTAATCATGGGCAATTATTTATTATTGGCTATTAATTTTGAAATATGAATTTTCTAGTCCAAACACTCCTTGAGTAATAAAACGTAATTGTTTTTTGCCTTTTTCTCTTGCTGTCAAATTTAAGTTGATGTGGACTCCATTTTATGTGAATATTAAGGGTAAGAAAAGTCATTCCACCTGTGAGCGGTTCGTTAGGGTTTAGAAGTTGCCAAACTATAGTAAAGGTTGAATTTGGTTTAAAAGTAGTTCTTGAACGATCCCATTTGAAGCATTTCGTGAGGAGATATTCTTGTGGAAATCAAAGGAGCTGTTCTTGTCAACTCTATAGTGTAGAAATCATTTGTTGTAATTATGACTTGCGTAACGATGGAGAGGAGATATTTGTACAGGATTTAAGATCACTTCTGCTACTTATTTCTGTTTGATCTGAAAATTTATTGGGTATTTGAACGTCAAGAGTAAGAACTTTGCACTACAGATTACTTTTACCTTATACTGTAGGATGCGAGAGCATTATACTATAGCATCCTTGAATTTTAGTGGTGAAATTTGGTTTCTAAACGCTCTAAGTTGATATATACCCAAATGAGCCTACAAAACAATAATAATAATAATGCCCAAATGCCCATAAATACTACAACTAAAAGTTGACGGGAAACTCAAAAAAAAAAAAAAAAAAAATAAAAAAAAATCTTGAGGGGAAAAACACAAAGTTCTATCCTTGTGTTTTGCACAACCATAGACCTTCAATCATATTTTCTATTTGGATTATCTTCATAAATGCCTTGCAAACCATATACTTTATTTCATTTTGCCCCCCCATTTCATAAATCTTTTAAGATGCCCTCGATCTATAGAAAATAAGTCAAAATGCCCCTCTATCTGATTTTGATTATAAATTTAACTAAATTGTTGATGTGGCGTGTCATTAATAATTGATTAAAACTAATAAATTTTAATTAAACCTATAAAACTAATTAAATATTTAAAAATATTAAAAAATCTAAAAAACCTCACCACCCCATTATCGAAAAACTTTATAAGCTTCCCTAATAATAATAATAATAATAGTAGTAATAATAAACTTTATCAATTAAACATCCATCCTCAGACATGACCTATGTCCTGGACTGCCTTGCATGGCGGTCGATGATTAGATCACTCAAACCATCCTCTCCCCTTCATGGTTTGCGACCAAACTGCCCAAACCCGGTTGCCCGGCCTCCCCGTCGCACACCCCCCATGTCGTCCCATCCTTGTTCCCCTCCTTGTTGCACACCACCCCACACCATCTCCCACTACTGATATGGAACTCGCACGATGACTTCCGACAATTTGGCACAGTGCTAAGACCTTCCATTGAAGACAAATAATTTTTTTTATAATTTTCTAATATTAATTATTTTAATATATTTACTTAGAATTTTAATACTTTTTTTAAAACTTTAATCACATGTCACATTAACAATTCTGTCAAGTTTATAAGCGGAATTAGATGGAGGAGCATTTTGATATGTTTTCTATAAATCGCAGGATAGTTAGACTAATTTTACAGAATTAAGTTACAAAATGAAATAGGGTTTATAGTTCTAGAGATATTTATAAAAATAATTCTTTCTATTTTTGCATTTTGAATCATTGGCTCAATCTTACATTCAAAATGTAGCCCTTTTAGCTAGATTCAATCTTTCTCTATTAATTTTGTTGGTTAACTTGTGTTCATTGCTTGATTTTAAACGTTGCTAGCTAATTGCCAATTCCAAATTCTCAAGCCATTTAGACCCAAACTAAACGCAGCCATACCAATTTGGAAGAAGGTCAACTTCTTCTGGGGTGGTAAGGAATGCAGAAACCCTTGTTTTTGTCAAAAACCAGAAGGAAAAAAAAAAAGGAATATGGTGGGAAAGGGTCGTCATCAAGTGGTAATAATTAAACCACGCCTTCACTTGTTGCCAAGTAGCAATTCCGGTCATCAATTGGCTGGAATGGGCAAAAATTATAACGTTTTATAGCTTGAGGGGTGCCCATACTAGTTTTTTATTTTATTTTTTAGGAGGGGTGCCCATATTAGTTTCTAAATTTTATTTTATTTTATTTTATTTTGTGGGGGTGGGGTGGGCGTTTGGGAGTGACAGTGTTATCAAAGTTTAGGAAGAAAAAAAAAAATTTATCTAAAACTATTCTTTTATTTTTTAATTATATCAAATGTATACTTTTAGAGATTTATATTTTATGAATAAATCTAAACCTTATTTGGGTTAATAATTGATTTTGACTTCTCAAATGACGAAATTATTCTCTTTTTAAAAAAAAAAAAACTAAACTTTCAAAACTTGAAAGAAGAAAAAAACAACACAAAAACTCAATTTGAGGATATTTTGGGCTTTTTTTGAGGTAAAAGCCATAAGTTTAAAGCTTTCAAAAGCTTTTGTTTTCTTTTTCATTTTCTTTTTTGAGGGTATTTTGGCTTTTTTAGGTTAAAATCAACAATTGACTCTGAAAATGCATAAATTTATATATTAATATAATACAAAAGTAAACATGAAACAAGATCAAGTAAAATATTTATGTAGTTTTTAAATAAACCTAAAATATGAGGCATAAAAAAGTAAATAACCCAATAGTTTTTCTTACCTAGTTATGGGATGGGTTGGATGCTTTTCTTTCAGTATGGGTAAATGGAACAAGCTTCTAAAAAAAGCAATCAAGTAAAATTATAGAATTTAGGAAGTCATTTTTAAGAAATTTTTTTTATACAATTGTGAAATTCAATATGAGCAAAATAAATATGTTAACCTGTAAAAAAAAATTGATTTATCAAAGTTAAAATTTATAATGATTCATTTTCATAAATCGTATGGCTAAATCATGATCAAGACTAACCATTTCTTAAAATGGGTGGCAATTGGCAAATACTGCATTTTTTTGTTTTTGTTTTTTGTTAGATCTGACGAACAAAACAACATATGTTCTGTGCACACAGATCACATTAATGGTAACGATAACTAAATATAAACACTATGCAAAAAAGAAGTGTGAAAATTAAAAAAATAAAAGCAACGATTTGGTTCTTTAGCGTGGCCGAAAATCCTTATGAGAAAAAATCACAAGTGCTACTCACACTAAAGATAAGAAGTATCCATTATACCAAATTATGATTACAAGATATGAAATTACAAGAATACTTAGAATTTTTACTAACTTGAAACACACGATACTCCTTTTGCAACATGTACTCCTTTAGACCCCTCGTCCTACTCCAATCCATTTTTACTCATCTTCTGTCCAACTGATGTACTCCAATTCTGTCCAACTGATGTACTCCAAGCGTTCAATTCATAAACGCCTCCTCCTCAGATCTTTTGGATTAGAACTAATGTGCTAAGGCACACATAGGTTTTAGAGCTATTTAATAGAAGTCTAGAACACTTAGGGTTCACTCAAGTTTTCTCTCACTTGAAAGCTCTCACTCGGAAGTCACAACTTGGCCTCCTTAAATAAGCAAGGCCTAGGTATGAGAAATGTCTAGGTACATCCTCTTAACCTTAGGGTCAGTGATCTTTACAAGTGTCGCTACATCAACGATCTTTACGGGTTGTTGAAATGCACTATTGAATAATTGCAATTTAAAAAATTTAAACTGTTGACAAAATATGTTAATTCTTCCATTTAAATCTCAAATATAATTTGATCTTATTAGAGAAAATCCTTGCAGAAACTTACAGATTGAGTTAAGCCAATTCATAAATGAACCTAGACACATTTAAGTACAAATTAGGTTAACCAATAAATTCAAATTAAAAAATAGAAAATCTCAAACTCAAAGTCAAATTTAAATGCCACAAAACTTCCACTCAACTCATTTGGATAAACTCAGAATATTCCTTTTTTAAATGCACCACATAATCCAAATTTAAACTTCAAAGAGACTAGCCACACAAGCAAACAACCAAAGTGGATATATTTTATTTGAAAATCAAATCTCTAGCTCCGGTATAAACCCAGCCACATTATCAACCATATATTCATATAAGGCAGTTGAAATTTAAACCACAAAATCTAGAATAATCCACTCATCATGCCACCAACTAACCGGATTAATACCACTTTGAAATTCGATTAAAATGCCCGGTAAAATGACAAAACCTATAAGAAATAAATTCAAAATTCAAAGCTTGTTGATCCTAGGAAGGCAATACAAAAATCATGTGTAAAGTCAACATGTATAGGGTTCCAATAGCCCTAACAATCTCTTCCTTTGACTTCCTTGGGATCAAAATACAATTCCTGCAAAGACACAGTTAGCTCGTGCACAAGACAAAGAAATTAATCATGTTCAGAGCAATGAGTAATTGCAAACAAAATCTACTCTTACAGGGAAAGGGTTTAGTCTCTCCCTTAACAAGAATTAAACTATTAACAAATAAAACCATTAACCCTAAAAAAACAACCCCTAAGACTGTAGGTTAGTTCTCCTTTTTGACACAAGGAGGTCAAAGCAAGAATTACCTAAGCAAATAAGAAGCAGAAAATAAAATAGCTTAAGAAAGGCGACAGGCAAATAACATGCAAAAATATTGTCTTAATAGGAAAAAAATAAAAAAGATCATTTGAAACACTTGGATCTTTTGGTGGCTTGAGGAACTACAGCTGTCTTATTGGTTATGTCAGCACAGTATATTATGGTGCAATGGCCGTCTGTATAGATTGGGCTGGTTGAACTGAAAAGGGAGCTATTTGTACAGTTTCTCTAGTTGCTAAGGCTATCTGAATAGGGGCTTATGTATTCCTTTAAAGCCTCCCCTTCACTTGAAGATTTCTCCTTTAGTTAGTACTTGTGATTAATCAGTTGCTATCGATTTTCTTAACATCCATTTACACAGTTTTAATTAGTGTCCCAATATGTGCACAACTACAGGACTACCAACAAGTTTGGGCGTCTGTCTAGACAATTCCCCCTCAGTAGGTGTTGTGCTCTCAATATGTTTGACCTTTTCGAATGTCCAAAAAGTGAGAGTTGAACTCAATGAGACTTGTCCTGTATATCATAGATGTATAAGGAAACAAACACAAAAGAAGCAAGAGCACAAGAAGACATATGGTTAGAGAAAAATTAGATCAAGTCTATGTGATCTTCCATTTCACAATGAAAAAAACATCAATTGACATTTTGAGTCTTTTGTCTCTTGAGATCTTATGTACTTGCATGCTGAGCTTATAAAACTGGCTTGATGAGTCAAAAGCATGTATTTCTGAAATAAAAAAGACATCATCAAAAATATATATGAATAGATATCATACAGAACAATGTGTCAACAAATGAAAAAATATATTTATTATGGAAACAAGCTACTTAGTGAGCTAGTGTGTTCACATGACAAGCAAGGGTAAGTGTAATGTGGGAACAGAACTATCATTTCAGAATAGAGTATTGTTGATCAAAAGAAAAAGCAGTGTAATAGTGAGTGTTGCATATACACATGAAAAGTCAAGCATGGACTGTACATACAACTGATGAATGATTTCAAAGTAAAACCCTTAAACTGTATAGTCATGAAGCAAGGGTATTTCCAAATTTAACTTGCACAAAAACACTCCACTTTATCATTCAACCTATGTTTGAAACAATTCAGCTTATGCACTTTCTAGGTGTGTGTGTCCAAGAATAAAATGGCATCATTGACATGACTCACAATTGAAGGCATTTGAAAGATTTTTCAAGAACAAAAACACATCTTAATATATCAAATTAGCGTGGTTATCTAGTCAGAAAAAATGATCTCTAAGTGAAATCCAGCAAAATGTGTGTGAAGTGTTAGCATGATTAATGTTTTCCTTACCTTTTGTCACACCTCTTTCTTTTAACCCTAAATAGCAACACTTATCTTCTCTCATAGGAATTCAAGTTCCCCCCATTTAATTTTCTCTTTCTCATGCCCCTTTTCCTATGTATCATATTTATCTTACTATTAGCACATATTGCTCTTTCCACATTGTGTGGGAACAAATTGACGTTTGTTGTGCATGTCATGCTTTTTGCACTTTCTCAACTCTCTCTGTCTTTTTATCTCTCTGCTTCACTTTCTAACCAATGATTGTGGCTATGTATACATCATAGGATGCTATAGTGCAAAATTTGGTGGCCCTTCTTTTATGATGTATATCTTGTAGCTTTGGTTTAACAATCATCCTACTGTTTAGATAGTTGCTATAGGTTGTCACGATGTGTTCATGTCTCTAGTAAAGATAAAATACCTTTTGTTTGTTTGCACATGTTAATGTCATACAAATTATCTCAAGGTGTACAGAAAGAAACATAAGAAAATTGTAACAAACACATGTTGTGTGAACAGATTAAAAATTTATACACTGTCAGTATGCTTAGAAAAAATAAGGAAAAACACAACTTAGTACATGAAAAGTGCAAAACAATTTTTTCTCTTTCCATCACTCAATCAATTGAGTGTGTAGATACCAAGTGACTTATTAAGGTGTTCAAACTATGTAGTGTTAACCTTCGTGCCCTTTCTTGATGTCAATGTGCACTCAATGCAACCATTATCGTAGCAATTCCGGAATGAAGAACCTCAATGAGTGACATGTGAATCAAACCATTTTAATTTATCTGTTCTAATGCAAACCTTTTTAACTTTTCCTATTGGATTTATCTTTTCAATTCTAGGTTTGACAAGCTTCTTCTTTTGAACATTTTCGTTTTTCTTATTTGAGTGAATCAATTTCAAAAGTTCAAGGCAATTAGGCTGATGTGTCCCTTTGCACCTCAATGACGACATATAGGAATAGTTTTTTGAGACATACCTAAATTTCTTACATGTCGCTTTAGTGTGTTTGGTACATGTATGTTTGCACAACAACAATGAGTCATCCTCTGTGTATTCAGCTTGTTGGATGACTGGGACATAAAGTGAGGAGTTTATCAAACATGGGCATAGTTCTATTTAGGTATGGTCTATGTCCATAGTCATTGAAAAGACAACAATGTCTCTACTTGTGCTTTAGATCAAGCAGTAGGTCTTCTTTGACTTTGAAGGGTTTAGCTTGTTCTGCCTTGATGAACATGATCTTTCTTTCGTTTGCACTTGAAGCTTTTTCAGTGTAACCCAGACTATGCTTTTTCTTATAAGGTTTTTAAGGCTGAGCACTTTATCAAGTTTCATAGCGTTGATGTTGAACTTCAGTACAACCTCCTTGGATTGAGCCAGCTTGAAAATTCTTTATGGTGTCAGCCAGTTGTTGCCTCAAAAAGTTGTTTCCTATTCCCAACAACTTCTTTTCCAATTGGAGACTTGCAATCTTCTCTTCTAAAATTCCATTCTTATTTAGCATCTTTTCCGATGAGACATATAGTTTGTCATATGCTTCTTAGAGTTCATCAAAATTATGGTCTTCTTTATTTTCTGAATCATCATTATGACCAATAGAAAATTTAGTGGTACCAGTGAAAACATTGAAATTACTAATGACATCATTATGAAATTCTTCCTCTTCATTGCTCTAAGTAACAGCCATGCCTTTGTTGCTGTTCATCTTCTTTGCTCGAGTGTTGGCACAATCTACAGCAATGTGGCCATTGCCTTTAGATTTGTTGCATTGTATGCGTTTCTTCTTATCAGTGCTCTTATCTTTGTTGTTGTTCATATGGTTCCTATTTCCCTGGTTCTGTCCCCTCAAACTAGAGAATCTCTTACGATTTCTACTGCAAAAATTATCTCTTAGAAACTTTTGAAAGTTTTGTGTAATCTGTGCAATGGCATTGATAGAAAGGTCACCATCTAGTAGAGGTGGCCTCATAGTTGAACCTCCTTCTTTGTGTCCATCCTTGTTGTCTTGATGTTGAAATTTCATTGTTAATATAGCGTGTCACTCTTATACCGCTGGTTAGGACCCCAACAAACAAAACAAACAGTATCTGCATAGATAAAACACATAAATGGTGCCCTGTTTAAACAACAACTAGATATAAACATTGTGTAAACAAGAAATGTGGAAATTAAAAAGATGAACATAATGATATGGTTCTTTAGCATGGCCAAAAACCCTTGTAGGAAAAAACCATAAGTGCTACATATGTTAGAGATAAGAAGGATCCATACTAACACACATTGTGCTGTTTTAGAGAATTTTGTTGTCAGAAACCATAGAAAGGCCTATATTGCTGATGGCGAATAGATGGACATTGTTGGCATTAGCAATGTTAGTTTCAAGATGCCAAATGGGTTGGTGTGGAGGATACACAAGATAAGACATGTGCCTAAAATAATTTGCATTTTAATTTCAATTAGAAAACTTGATGATGAAGGACACAAGGTAACCTTTAATAGCAGTGGGTGGAAAGTTACAAAGAGTGTCATGGTTGTAGTTTAAGGAAATAATAATGGAACCCTCTATATTAACTCCGATTGAAAGGATACCATAGCAGCTGCCAATGCCACTATCAATTCTAGGCTATGGCATAATAGGCTCGGGTATATGAGTGAGAAGCGAATGAAGGTGCTTCACTCGAGATGAAAACTACCAAGATTAAGGCAGTTGATTGTAACTTATGTGAAGATTATATTTTCGATAAACAGATTAAGGTGAGTTTCTCCAAATTAAGTGGGGAGCCAAAAACTAAGAAGCTAGAACTGGTTCATACTGATGTATAAGGGCCTTTGACTGTTACTTTCCTTAGAGGCTCTAGCTATTATGCAACATTTATTCATGACTTAAGCATAAAGGTATGGGTTTATTTTTTGAAGAATAAATCTAAAGTCTTTGATGCTTTCAAGAGATGGAGAACAACTTTTGAAAACGAGAGATTTGAAAGTAAGTGTTTGTAGTCCAGTAAAGAGGAAAGAATACATAGATGAAGATTTCAAGCAGTATTGTGTAGAAAATGGAATCAAGATGAAGAATACTATTTCAAGGAAACCACAATAGGATGGCAAGCTGAGAGGATGAAACATGACTTTAAATGAGTGTGCTAGGAGTATGAGGTTGCATACAGGGTTGCCAAGATGTTCTGGGCTACAGCAATTCATTTAATCAATAGAACTCTACAACATTAGACTTTAAGCTATCGGAAGAAGTTTGGAACAAAAAAGAGGTAAATCTTTCTTATTTAAAAGTGTTGGGCTGTGTTCCCTATGTGCATATCGATTCCAATGCTAGAAGTAAACTTGATTCCAAATCTAAGAAGTGTTTTTTTTATCGTTTATTGTGACACCTAGTTAGTCATCATTTGTAGGACAACCAAAATCGGAAAATTATTAGGAGCAATGATGTGATCTTCAATGAAGGCGTTCTATATAAAAACAAGACCAGTAATGAACCTAGGGCATAGTTTTTGAAGCCAATAAACTTGAAGTGATTCCGTTGAAGAATCTTCTTGAGAACAATGTGGAGAAACATGATATTGAATATCAAGAAAATATAGCTCCATAATAAAAACCAAAACACTTTTGCAACTGCAGTCAAAAGATCTAGCAGAATTATTAGTTCACCACAAAAGTACTATCCCTCATTGTACTATATCTTATTGAGCGATAAAGGAGAACTAGAAAATTATGATGAAGCCAAACAGGTTGAAGATTCAGTCAATTGGAACTTAGCCATGAAGGATGAGATGGATGCTTAATGTTCAATTAGACATGGCAACTGGTAAAGTTACCAAAGGGTAAGAAAGCATTACACGTTAAATGGGTATATCAGATGGCTAGTTTTGAAGGGTTTTCAACAAAAAGAACACATTTAGTATATTTAGATCTTCTTTTCCATAGTGAAACTAAACACGATTAGAACAACACTTGCATTGGTGCCAAAGGAAGACTTGCTTCAAGAACAGTTGGTTATGAAGATGACTTTCTTCATGGTGACTTAGAGGAAGAAATTTATAAGTTGCAACCACAATGTTTCGAAGTACAAGGTAAGGAAAAAATAATGTATAGACTTCAAAAGAGCTTTTATGGTCTCAAGCAGGCTCCTAGACAATGGTACAAGAAATTTGATAGTTTATGTATGCCATGGTTTTTACCAAACTACACATTGACCATGTAGTGGGAGGTCTAATAGGTACATGAGCAATCCCGATAAGTAGCATTGAGAGGCAGTGGAATGGATTCTCAAGTACAGGTACTCGAGAGGAACTACCAGTTTAGCTCTATGTTTCAAGAAGTTAGACTTTGGGATTGTAGGGTTTTGTGGATGCTGTGATGGCTGGAGATGTTGATGGTAGAAAGTGTATGACTGGGTATGTCTACACTTTAGGTCGTATGATAGTTAGTTGGGTTTTGAAGCTATAGAAGATTGTTGTTGTTTCCATTACTGAAGCCAAGTATGTTGTTGTGGTTGAAGCCGATAAAGAGATGGTTTTGTTGTAGCCATTCTTGGAAGAACTTGGTCATATGCAGAAGAAGAGTGTATTGTATTGTGATAGTTTGAGCGCCATGTTTTTTGCAAAAAATCCTAGCTATCATGCCAGGACGAAGTATAAACATGTGCGCCATCACTATATTAGATCGGCCCTAGAAGATGGGGTGTTGGTGCTTGAGAAAATTCTTGGAAGTCAAAATCTAGCAAACATGTCACTAGAACTATTCCGATAGAAAAACGTTGGACTTCTATTGAGGAGTGAGGAGTCATTGTTGCAGTAATAGAGGGATGATGATTGATTAGTTTCTAAGTGGGAGATTGTTAAGTATATGTATGGAGCCAATCAATGGAGAAAAAAAAGGAGGAAAAAAATGTTTTGGAGGTAGTGGATACATGCTCCAGCACTAAGAAAACGTATTGCGTGCATGTTGAAGCCCCCAAAAGTGGTCTGGCCTCGTATGAGGTAAGGCAAAAATACGAAGAAAACATAATTTCGTGCAGTAATGCTAAGATTAGGGTGCAAATACATGTGTTGGTTTGGCAAGCATGTTGAAGACACACGTAAATGTTGTTTTGTGGTTTTTTGTTTCCCTTTTCCTTGAAAATTATAAATAGATAGTTTAGGGTTCTTTTTCTTGTGTGGTGTTTTAGATAATTGTAAGGGCTAATAACACTTTAAGAGACATTATGAGAGTGAGAAGAAAATAAAATTTGAATGTGTGAGTTCTTTTGTAATATGTATTAATCGTCTCATCATAATAGAATATACAGTGATAAAAACATGATGTAGTCTAACTTGGATGAATTTGTATAAAATCTTGGTGCTTCCTATTTTATTTTCATTTGCAATTTATCATTCTTGGTAATTTTATAGAATTAGGGCGCGACTAATTTTTGTGTTATTACATATAAGAAGATTATCCATATGACCTTAAATATTATATATATAAGTGTTACATGCAAAAAGGTTATATTTAAGAATAATAATTAAATTGGTCAGATAAATATCTAATTGTTATAATTAATTATTCAATTAAAGTATGAAATCTTTAATTGAGCATTACTAGTGTAGGTGATTTTCATTAAGAATGAAATAGTCTTATTCTAACTATTAGTGTAGTGAGTCATTAAATGAGTGCACTATGCATAGTGAGATTATATAGGACTAAGACATGATGTGATATGAATAGATAAATAATTTCCATTAGAATATTATAGCAAGTCTTAATCACATTGATTGATGGTCATATATAAGATAATCTTGATCTTGTATTATTTGAAACTTCCAATTCATTGAATCATGTCTTTTGATTTACTTGATATGGTATCTAATCATATCCCTTGTATGTTAGAGACAAAATTAAGTAACTGAGAATATTAATTTTAGAAGATTGAATCCAATCCTTTTTCAATGAGAAGCAAATAAATAATTCTCTTGAGTATTGATCCGAGTCTTGAAGAATATAGGCGCTCAGATGCAAACCATGTGGACAATTCATGCTCAGATGCAACTGTTATCTTAGAGGACACAGATGTTTGGAAGCTTGCTAAAGTTAGCATGACTGGCAAAGGAATTTAATCCTTATGCTTGTAGTTGAAAAAGTCGTCGATGGCTAGGTTGTGGATGAGGTATGGGGATGGCAGAATCTTCTTGTTAGGAACCCTTGAATATATCTTTAGCAATCATCCAGTCCCTGATTATTTCCCTAATATTTAGATGGCCGCCTATGCCCACAGAGTACATAAACCTAGCCTTTTCCTTATAGATTATGGTAGCATATTTGGCTGCGAACTAGTTGTTCATGGTGATCCGATGGATGAGCTTGTACTTTTCATTGAGTTAGGACTTTGACAACTTTTTGCTCTAATTGGTCTTCTTACCCATCAACTCAAAAGCTATGTTCACAACATTTACACTTTTATTTATCTCCTCAAATGTACCAACATTACTAATTCCCACTACTTAAACCTCTCACTCGATATATCAAGTAAGCTCTGTTCTCAAAAAGAAACAAGATATATCAAGTAAGCTCCCTCCTCAAATGAAAACAGTATTGAAAGTAATTGAATTTATCAGCCACTCGTGAGGACCGTTTGAATAAAACTTTCTAACCAAACTGTGTAATGGACTCACATTGTAAGGGACATTTTTCATCCACCCTAATTTTTCAAGTGGTTCTCTTAGACTCAGATCATCATAGTACTCAATTTTAACTTTAATTTCAGTGACTACAGCCCTTAAATTTATCTTGTCGTTATACCAAGACTTTGCATCCTCAAATATCAACTTGAAAGAGTATGGGTCAATAAAGGCATTACCAAGAGTGAAAATTGCCTTGTTGATTTCTTCATTTACCTTAGACTTGGTAGGGCTTGGCTGTTCCATTACTGGCTCTTTGACCATCTCTGTCAGTTCAGCCACATCATTGCCACTAGGAATCATTTATTTGGTTTTGGTACTAGCTTTTTTGGGTTTTTTGGCTAGGATTTATCTTTCTTGGACCCAAGTACCCTCCTCTTCTTCAATTTTACGTTCTTCTTCTTAGATTTCTCTTAACTCAATTGTTCTTGGGAGCTTTGGACTTTCCTCACGTTAAAGATAGCTCTTTTTGATGACCTGAGAAACATTTTCACTACTAGAAATTGTTTGTTTCACAAGATTTATAATCATTGTGAAAAGTTTACAAGATGGTAAAAAAACCATCATGTAATCGTCCATCATGGCAACAAAGCAAGCTTACATGATGGTTTTTTACCATCATGTAAAGTAGGTGAAGGTCCTTTTTAGGCAGGTTCAGAGTGCATCTTACATGACTGTTTTTCTGGAAAAACCATCATGTAATGCATAATCTTAAATGACAGATTTTTTGAAAAATCTTACATGACAGTTTTTTAATAAAACTTTTGTGTAAGGTGTAATTTTACATGATAGTAACTACCGAAAACCGTTGGGGAAAATTGATATGATTTCTTATGGGATGGTCAGTCCCATTTCTTATCCATTAATCCTTGGCCCTAATTACACAATCATATATTTACAATTAACTTAAAAATTTTTACAAGCACAAAGTTTACAACACCTATTCAAATATACAAAAATTTCTATTAGTAACTTAAAACACATAAACCTATTTAAATAGTTTGCCTACCCAATTTTAACATTAAGTAAATCATCACGGGTGTAAAGTTCTTTTCTTGCATGCTCAACCATATCATTATTCGTAAAAAGTATTTCACATATAACGTAAAGTAAAATAACCACATTAAATGTTGCCAGATTATCTTGGGCACTTACGGTATTTATAAATGATATTATTGCCTTGTTGACATGTTGCACCTTCTCTTGTTGCAACTTTTCAATCATTGAGGGCCTTAAAGATTTGTCAAAGTAAAGAAAAATTAAACACAATAATGTGACATGTATCAAACCTTGGTTTGCAACAAAAATATCGCAGTTACTGACTAACAGCTTTCATAAAATCTTAGAGTGATCTATTTCCAAGGGGATTAAACCAAAAAACTCGGTCCTTCTGTAGTTTAATAAGTACCAACATTCAATGTTTTGCAAAATTATATGGCATGAAGAATGCTTTTCTTTTTGATGCTTGTTCTAAAAGGGCAAAACGAGCTATGGCACGCTCTTTAACATGATCATCATCTCTACCCTTGCAACACTTAAGATAGCTACTAGAGATATAAAGCCAAATCAATTATTTATTTTGCACGCTCACATTGTTCCACTAAAAGACTACAATTAGAATCAATGCACAACTTATTTTCAATAACAATATAAGTCTACTTGATTTAGAAGAGTAAGAAATAATGATAGATCTATATTACTTTAGTATTCCATTATACACCTAACTGTAATATTGTCAAGGGTGAGCATATAATAAATGTTGTCATACGTCAAATAGATAGGCATGTCATTGCCAGTGATCGATGTCCGTACTGGGTACTGAATCATCTCTTTGCTGTGCAAGACACCTTGTGCGTACACAACTATAGAATTAAATTCTTCTAGAAGTTAGGTGAAGTCAAATGTAGGCAGTGGCTCATTCATAATAGGTTGAGAATCCTCAATAGGCTATTTCTATGCAGGAGGTTGTGACTCTTTGGATTTTGTAACACCTTTCTTTTTTTGACACTTATTTCCCTCAACTTCTTCGGGTATATGGCTAGGCGCTCAACTCGTCTTTGGCATTTCAACAACTTCAATTAAGCTTTTTGCCATGCAACAAAGCTTCTAGTGGCTTTAGCCATAATTTATGCCTCGATTGTTAGAAAAGGCAATGCACTACTTTGTTTTTAAGGGTAAAAATATTAACGCGTATGTTTTCATCGCCTAACATTCTTCCATGGACTGTATCAGTTGGAAGGCTATTCATCCACATTGTTCCAATGGCAACAAGCAAAAGCCCACCATTAATTGGATCATTGAGAAAGAGTCTGCATTCTTTATGGTCTTTGGACTCTCCATCTTGAGGCGGCACTAGAGCTTTGTGAGTAATGCACTAGCCTTGAAGCTGCTGCATTGTTCAACATTTACATTTGTCAGTCTAATATCTCCTTGTAATATTAAATGTTCATGAGGCCTTGCAATTCTTCAATTTCTAGTTTAAGACATACAACTTTGGCTCTTAGTTTCGAAGTTGGTTGCAAGTTCAAGTATTAAGACTGCTTGACATACTTTGATTGACCACGAACACATCCTGATGAACAGAAGGTTCCTTGAGTTTGCTACTCCTTGTACTCATCTTGTAGATTAAATAATAACAAATCAAGTTGTTTTTAATTAATATGTTTCAAGAGTTATAAAAGTACAATTCAAGGATTTGAGCTTAATAAACTTACTATCAATTGCCCAATTTTTGCACATGACAGATCTTTGAATTGGCCATCAAGGCCTTGATGGGTTTCACCCATAGCTCCTCTCTTATCGGTCATTCATCGGTTTCTACAACATGCATTAAATTTTCCAGGTTTGTAAAAACTAAAACATTAATAATGAATCAATGATATATTAATAGGAGTAGGATATTAAATTACTAATTTTCGCTCAAATTTTCTATCTGTCTCATCCTATTCTTAAGTCATATTCATTTTTTCTTCTCATGTTTTTTGCAGTTTCCTATATTCACTTGAATTTTTTGGAATGTCAGTACTTAACAAATTTACCCTAATCATTGTCGGATAAATTGAGGTAGTAGTGCACTACCGTATAAGGTTGATGAAATACTCTTGGATCCAAATCTAGAATGTCATAGTAAGGATCTACAAAAGTGACATGGAGGTCAGACCTAAACCTTTGTGCTAGTTCTCTACAAATACTTAAAGTTTTTTTTTTCCTTGCCATTACTCAACGATGAAAGCTATATAGATCTCTATCTAAAAATGATCTTTTTTTGGTCACAAGTTTTTAGCTCTCTAATCTTATATCCATATTGGAATGTGCTCTAGATTAAGAACTCCAATCCAACTATGCAATAGATCTTTGGCAGCAACCTCTGGTTGGCCTTCTCGGTCAAATGTGTAACTTTTATTCTTTGTCCTTTCGGCCTTATCCTATGGACTTTTTTTAATCAAAGTGGCTCTACACTCATGATTAACTTTAGGATCGAACTCGGTTTTTCTTCATGCTCCATAAACTTTTTTTTCCATTTCCATGTTGGGAAGAAGATGCTAAATAGTCTTGAACATACTCTTTAACATACTCTTGATCGCTTTCTTGGAACATTTTGACCTAATCGTAACCAAATCCTAATCCAAAACAATAAAAAACAAAATCAATATCACCACAACAATCACATAAAATTAAAACACAAACAAAGAAAATTGATAGAAGTAATTAACTAAACACATAAACAACATCTACTAAGAATAACAAAAACCAATTAACAAAACAAATTGATAGAATTAATTTATAAACTAAAACTAAAACGTAAACCAAACAACACTAAAATAACGAAAACCTAAAAGTAACAAAACTAAGTTATAATACTTATTAAAACTAATTACTAAAACCAACATGCAGAATTAATAAAAACACATTAAAAAAAAGAAAAAAATAAATTAACATAGCTAACGTTATAACTAATGAACAAAACTAAATAACTTAAATAAATTTTGGAACTAAAACTAAAATCCTAAATAAATAAATTAAATTAATTCACAAAAACCATAAATAATAACTAATGACTTTTGACCAACAAAAGACATAATAATATTGCTATGATGGGGAATTTCATCAAACATGCAGTGGGCGTCGCAAGAAAATGTCTCAAAAGAGATGCAAATTGATACGTAGAATCATCCAAAATGAAACTGAAACAAATTTGAAAATAATCTAATAATTTTACAACAATCTTTAACAAATTTCATGGCTACTAATTAACGAAGAGAGAGAGAGAGAAGAGACCTTAAGATTAGCAAGAGGTAACGGCATTGTTGGCTTGGATAGACCATAAAGCATAGATGGTATCAAATTATGCATGTCTATTATGCCGAATAAATGAGCACCCCTGGGATATAATTGTGAAATACACGTTGGATGGCCTTAAGATTTGTTGGACGGTGCTGCATAAGGTCTCATCATTTATTGGATCCAGTTATAACCCATTTGACTACTAAAAACCCATTGTAAATCATTCTACCCATGTGATCAGTTCTTTGATGAAATTTTAGAAGCATAATGACTAATTTTTCTTAAAATCAAAATTTTAAACTAGCAAGAAAACGATTTACATATATATTGTGGTGTACCATAACTTCAAGATGCGCTATCCAGAGTAGTTATATTATATCACACAATAAAAACACTCCCAATATCATTTGCCATTCCATCCACTCTAATCATATCATAGAAACTCCACTTTCAAGACTAAGCTCATACATCATTTAATTATTCATAATCCTAAATCAAACATAAAGATCAAATTATCCAATTTGTGCATAAAACCAACTCAAGATCAAATAGGCATGGAACCATCTCGATAACAAATTTTTAGAGTATAAATAATAATAATGACAATAACGACAATATTAACACCAGTAACAACAACAATGATAACAAATCATGATGACGACGACAATGACGACAGCGACAACAACAACAACAACAACAACAACAATGATAGCAACGATAATAATAAGAATAACAACCTCAACCACCATACAATAAAAATAACTACCTCAACAACAATAAATATATAAAAAAAAAGACATCAACAACAATAGTATCAAGAACAACAACAATGATCAAACAACAATTAAAAATAACAATAATGACAACAATAATAGTAATATGTGGTTTAGTAAATAGTAGATTAAATTCATATATTTAAATTTTGAATTCCAAATTTATTGACTAATTAAATAAAAATACCATGAAAAATGAGTTATCAAGTTCCTACAGACTTAGTTGATAACATTTGACAGCAAAAAGATCTAAAAAGTAGTTACAGCTAAAACTTTGAATTGCCAACTTTGCCTTTAGAATTTTGTCTTGCAAATTTGACACCACGAACGCATCCGGAACATTGGAAGCAAACCAGAATGACATCTTTCCTGATTTGGAGGTTGGGGGCCAACCGTTGACTACCATTGACGAAGAGTTGACTGGCGTCGATCAAGGTTGACCGACAAGGCGGCAATAGAGATTAGTACTGAAATGAAGCTCTCAATGTGAGGATCACCATTTTAAAGTTGGTTTTCCAAAACGGAGCTTGGGTTAGCAAAAAACGAAGAAAAACCAGTAAGGAGGGGCGATAGGTGGTTGGATTTTTCAGCGACAATCGGAACAGCAAATAGATGGATCTTGTTCTCCTCAATGAAAGGAATCTAAAGGTGTAATTGGCTGGAGGAAAGGAGGCTGGACAATACCAAAATTGGCCTTGGAAGCTAAAAATAGGTGTTGGTTTTGTGTGGGCTCTGGGTTACCCACGGCGAGTGAAGGGGTGGTAGTTTGGCAGTTGGAACTCTATGCTGTAGTGGTTCAAGTCTACCGGTGGCAGGTGGCAGCGGCTTAAGGTGGACGAGCAGAAGGAGGTAGAGGGCGTGCTCGTTGTACATTGGAGAAGATAAGAAAAGGAAAGAAAAGAAGGAAGAAGAAATAAGAAAGGAAAAGAAAGAGGAAGAAGGAATCAGAAGGTGACGTGGGGTACCTGATCTTTAAGATCAGATTTTTTTTTGAATTGAAAAAAAAAATCTTCTAAAAAAATTTTGTCGACCCCAAAGTTATTGAAAATTTCAAGTTGACCTAAAATATTGAATTCTTTTTCAATTGAAACTATGGGTTTTACAAGATGCCTCTTATAACGCCCCTTTACGGATGCCACAGGGAACTTTACTTTTACCATTAAACTTACTAATTATTGATAAGGAGTTTGAAACAATCAAGAACACTTAGTGAAATATCCCAGAAACACTTGCATAAGTTTTTTTTTTTTTTAAAAACTACTTACTAGATTTAACTTTTTCTCTTCGGTTAGCTTGATGGAACACCTAAGGCATTTGGCTAATCGACTACCTCTAGAAAACTTTGTTTATAGAAACATATATTTAACTAATATAAACTCACACATATGATGCAAGCACTCTTAACTTCTAATCAAACAACTAATTAAGACTAATTATGAAGAAATAAACTATATAGTGTATTCTTTAACAATTAACCTAAGAAACTAAAAGTCTAAAATACAAATTACATCCAATAAAGTATAAGGTCAAACAATATATCACAAATAGAACTGAGTCTCAAACAAATAAAAATACAAAGCATAATATATTAAATTTTGTTTGAGTTTAAATTCTTTACATGACATGACTGTTTCCTATCCAATGCTCCTTGTACATGCACTCGTCCTTGTCCTCCATCATAGTTAACTTGTATCTTATCGTTATCTGCAACATGATATAAATTGAATAAACATAAGCTTAGTAAGTACACATTCCTATCTCACAACATAAAATATAAACTTTTATAAAAATCATTATATAACATCGTAATCATTATCATGGTAGTACATGAGGCATAAGTCTATATAGAACTTTCTTCTTGTTGCAACAAGAGTTTCATGAGAAGACAATATATAAAAACAAACTGAAAAATTATCATAAAATATATTTTCAAAACTTTATTATAAGCTTTCATCATGTTACAGGTGAGAATATACTTACTTGACTTGCTTCCTTACTAAACCCTAAATCAGGTGATGTTGCCACGGTTCTTGGTGTGCTCGCTTTTCGGAGTGTTCATGTCAATCATTCATATGATACATAAAATTAATATTCATGTTCATGATATCATTTAATACCATATTACATCATCAAGCATCATTAATAATGAAACAAAGCATCTTTGAGTTACAAACATGCACTTAAAGTCAAAAAACATAAAGACAAAAAACTTGATCATTAACCACTTAGAGAAATTAATCTCAACTTATAAGCATAAATAAAGTATAAGAATTATTCCATTACATAGGTAACATATATAAACATCACTCAAATGTTCTTCTCTTGAAAATATTAATCCAAAATATCTTTTTCTAATTTTTAAAACATTCAAGTAAATCTGCCAATTATAAAAGTTAATTGAACTTCAAGTACTTATAATCCTAAATCTTTCAAGTCACATGCAATTAGAGCATAAAAATCTATAGAAAAAAAGTTAACACATATATATGATGCTTAAATTTTTCTTTTGCCATAAAAATTTTATTTGATAATTAAAATAAATTACAAAATCAATACTACAAAATCTAACAGCAAAGCCCAGGTAGGGAGCAGTCCTAATTAAAAATCATGTATTAATTTATTTATGCTATGATTTATAAAAATTACTAAATATAGTAGACACATTAAATCATAACGTATCCAAGACTCAGCATCAAATAAGTTCAAATTAATTCAAAACATACGTTTGAATTCAGAGTTAAAATGAACACTAGACATGCTAAACAACAAATATGTTTCATTCAAACATTTTTACAAAATCAAATATATATATATATATGTTTCTAAAATTTTTATGTAATATGCTTAACATATAAATATAAGTTAGAAAAATAATAAATCATACAAAACACATTTAAAAGTATGATTTATCATCTCATGAATTATATAGAGCATATCAGGCAAACACTTCTAACCACAAAATTCTTGGCAATCAATGAATTTTATCTTAAAACATGATAAGAATGTGAAGCTAAAAATGGACAAATGTTTAGTAACATATCAACAATGGCTTATAATTTTTTACAAAATCAAAAGATGCTTTTTGCCCCATAAAACGGACTCTCCAAGACACAAATAGAAATATGTTAGCAAATAAAATTTCATGAGTAGTGTTTGATTGAAAGTTCATGACCCTAAAAATATTTTGAACGAAAATTTATAAAAAATCATAGAAATTCATAACATATATATATACACACATCATATTTAAAAATCATAGCAAAATAAAATCATTTGATTTCAAAACATTACCAGCAACTTTACCAATAAACCAAACACCCTAAAATTATCTCTTATCACACTCCAATGACAAAACCTTATTTTCATTAAATTTCATGATATCATATGAACATAAATACTTTCAATCATAAAATAACATTGTTATAATCAAAGTAATAAACAAAATAATTTATTTTTCATAGAAACATACATGCATACACATTCATAAGATAAAATAAAAATTTTCTAACAAAGTTTGTCATGAAACAACATTTATCAATTATAAAATTCAAAACCATGAAAGCCTTTAAACCAGACCTTAAATTCTTATATTTTCTTTAACAAATACAAAAACTTGTACATAAAATCTCCAAAAAGAATTCCTTCTACTTTGGCTTGAAAGGAAATAAGGTTAATGAATTATTTGAGACAAAAAATCTTGAAGAAAACAAAATTCCAAACTAATGGCATGTGAGGTTTAGGGAAGAAAAGAGAGCATAAAAACATGGAGGAATATGAGAAAAGATGAAGCAAAAAAGGGATAGGAATAATGTAACACCCACCGATTTTCATGTAACAAATTATGTCAAATTAGTAATGACATTAAGTAATTTCCTTATTGATTTATGATATAATGTTACTAACTATTTTATTCTAAGTGTTATGACAGGTGACGTTCACATGAAATTGATGTGCTCAAGGTGTTCATGTTATTTATGATGTATGTTTAATTATAATTTTTGTAATAAATTAATGTTTTGGTCTAGTCACTCACCAAGGGGAGCCCTAGTTCTATTCATCAAGAAGAAGGATGGCTCTATGAAACTCTGCATCAACTATAGAGAGCTGAACACAAAAGACCTGGCAGTGATTTACAGTCAATCGATATACCAAAATGGAAATGGGAGGATATTACAATGGATTTTATTACTGGATTGCCCAGGACTACGAACAGTTATGAAGCTATTTGGGTTATTGTGGATCGACTGATGAAGATGGCGCATTTCACCCCTATCAAGATCACTTACTCTATGAAACGGTTAGCGAAACTCTATGTCAAGGAGATTGTACGACTTTAAGGAATTTCTAAGTCTATTATCTCCGACCGTGATGGCAGGTTTACATCCAAGTTCTGGAAAAGTGTACAGGCTACAATGGGGACCAAGTTGCATTTTAGTACCGCTTTTCATCCTCAAAACAGATGGCCAAATGGAGAGGACAAACTTAATCTTAGAGGATATGCTTTGGGCTTATACTCTCGACTTCAAGACCAGCTGGTGTAAAGTGTTACCGTTAGCGGATTTTGCTTACAACAATAACTACCAGGTGACAATTGGGATGGCACCTTATAAGGCCCTATATGGGCAGAAATGCAAGTCGCCTATATGTTGTCATGAAGCTGGTGAAAAGAAGATGATGGAAAGTGTTGACGATGAAAAGATTGATTTTGTCAACAAAACCTTCGAAATGATTAAGTTGATTTGAAAAAGAATAGAGATCGTGCAAAGCCGTTAGAAGAGTTATGCTGATAAGAAGAAGACCCTTAGAATTCGCTGTAGGAGAATCTGTGTTCTTAAAAGTTGCACCGATGAAAGGAGTTATGAGGTTTGGGAAGAAAGGCACGTTGAACCCGAGGTTTATCGGACCTTATGAAATCATGAAGCGGATAGGCAAGGTAGCTTATCAGTTGAGATTGCCATCAGAAATGCCAGCTATGCTCGAAGTGTTCCATGTTTCGATACTCAAGAAATATGTTCCAGACCCTATACATGTGATTGAGCTACAGGTGATCGAGATACGAGATGACCTCAGTTATGAAGAAAAGCCAGTGGAGATTCTGGACCAGAAAACCAAGACCTTAATGAATAAAGAAATTCCTTTGGTCAAGGTGCTATGGCGAAATCACCAAGTGGAAGAAGCCACATGGGAACGCGAAGATGACATGAGAACTAAGTATCCATAACTATTTTGAGTTTCAAGGACGAAACTCTTATAAGGTGGGGAGAATTGTAACACCCGCCAATTTTCATGTAACAGATTATGTCAAATTAGTAACGACATTAATTAATTTCCTTATTGATTTATGATATAATGTTACTAACTATTTTATTCTAAGTGTTACGATAGGTGATGGGCACGTGGAATTGATGTGCTCAAGGTGTTCATGTTATTTATGATGTATATTTAATTATAATTTTTGTAATAAATTAATGTTTTAGTAAACTTTAGTGTATAAGGTAGTTCGGCAGGCCGAACCTTCAAGTTTGGTAGGCCGAATTGTCCTTCACTGAACAACAGGCCGATAGAACTTCATCGGCAGGCCGGACCTCAAACCTTCGACAGGCCAAACTGAGCGATCGACAGGCCGAAGACTGCTGACGAACATTTAGCAGAAATCACCCAAAATTTATGATAATGATAATTATGATGATTGGATAATTTATTTTGATTGATTGGCATATTTTTGCATTAATTCCTTATTTTAGGAAGTAGAATATTTGACTTTGGATGATTGATAAGGATTTTCCTATTTTGAAATTGAGAAATATGGTAACTAGAACCATTTTTGAAAACTTTGTTTTTCCCCTCAATTCTCTCCATTTCCTCACAAGAATTGCCTCAATTTGAGTTAGGAAAATCCTGACATATTAGAGAACATTGACCCTTTCCACACTATCCTCATTCACGTTAATCTCTATTACATGCTCTTTCTCTCTCTTTTTCTAAATTTTTTCAAACTCACTCCCTTCCTCTCTTCACGCTTTGCTCTTCTCCTTCTTTCCCTTATTTTTCCTAAGAATATTTGGAAGAAATATTTAAATTTTGTTGGGGTAAATTCAAAGAGGATTTAGAAGAATTTGCTCTAAGGTAAGAATTTATTTTTTTTTGGTATTTCTAAAACGCATTTTTTCTCGTAAATTTGACTGCCATATCTTTGTCTACAAATTTTCGTTTGCTCTGAAATTTTAACATGTTATTCATGTATGTATTATGGCATAATCGTCCAAATTTCATGTTCAATTGGATTTTTCTATGATAAGTTATGAATTTTCTCCTCTCTACCACTCATAAAAATTATTGCTAATTGTTTATGTGCACATAAATGTAGCCTTTGTTCATAGAGTAAATGAATGATTTTCTCACAAAATTTCATATGTATATGTTGAATTTATAAAGTGGAAAGTCTCATGATAATATAACGAATATTTTATGTGTTATAGAATTTTTATTGAAGCTAGGCTTTTAGACTGTTTTAACAGTAAATTGTTGAACTTTTATGTTGTGATGTTTTAGTATGATTTAATGAATTTATTTGATGATGAAATATTTTAGTGCTTCTGTAATTATATGTTAAAAGTTGTCATACGAATTTTAGAGTCTAAATAATTTTATTTTAATTATTGGAATATGAAAAATGTATGAAACTCACTACTTAATAAGATGGAAGTTGTTTTGCACCTGTTGTCCCATGCACGGTTTTATATAGTATGGAATTTATTTAAAGGTGATTTTTGGATATGTTGAAGTTTTTGGTGTCTATTGCATGAAGGATTTTTATGGAATTATTTTAGAAAGTAGATAATTTATTTTATGAATGATAACAAGGGCTGCTCACTGATTTATATTGTTGGCAAATTTTGTGTGTATGTTATGACTTGTTTGAGACATTAAATGAAATTTTTATGACCAACGAAAAATCACGATATTATGTATGTATGTTATCTTTGTCCCTGCCAAGTTTGAGGCCTATATTATGTGTGAATGTTGAGTTATTGAGCTATGAATTCATAGAGGTCATGAAACATTTATGTTGAATGTTTTGTTTTAATGTTTTATGGTTAATGAAACATATTATGAATTATGTTTGCAAGAGATGAATGTATGTGTGATGTAATATGGAATGGATGACGTTATGTGGTGATGGTTAATTCTATGAAAATTAAATATTAATTTTTATGTATCTTTAAATAAATGTATAACATAAACACACTAAGGAGTGAGCACATCAAGACTGCGGTGACATCACCTACAAATTAAGGTTAAGTAAGCTATATAAGTAAGTACATTCTCACCTGCAACATGATGTGGTTTATGAAAAGATTGGAATTTATGTTCATGATGATTTCTATGATGATTCTTTGATGATTTTAATTGATGTTTTATTATGAAAGATTGATTTATCAAAAGCTATGCATGTTTGATGATGACGTGTTTCAAAGTATGAAAGTAAATATATATATATGTATGCATCACCTAAATAAGTGTTGCACACCCCATGTTATGCTATATTTATGTTTATGATGTCATGTTTGGTTTAGGATTAGCTACCCGTCTCCTCTTATGACGGCGCCTCTACAATGACGATAGTGGTGCAACACTTGGGCCCTTAAGATAAAATTAACAAAGTTTTTAATATGGACAATGTAATGAAAGATATGTTCCTTATGAAATTGTGCTTAGTGCACTTTTATGATGATGTGCATGATGATGATGTTCATAAGATGTTTTAAGTTGTGAGATATAAAATGTACTTACTAAGCATTAGCTTATTTAGTTTCATATCATGTTGCAGATAAGGGGAAGAAGATAATGGAATAGGAGGAGGGCAAGGAAAGGTGTGTGAGCTAAGCAAGATAAATTGCAAACGGAAGAACGCCAAAGAAGAAATGTTAAAGAGGCAAACTATGTTTTATAATTTTTAGAGTATGTTTATTTGATGGACTTTTAAGATTTGAACCATGAAATTTTAACTTTATAGTTTCATCAATTGTCTTCCGCATTTGAAACATTAAGACTACTTTTTAAACAAATTTTTTTTAATAACATTTTAGCCTGCCGACCATTATTGGTCGAACTGCCGAAGAATTTAATTGGCCTGCTGATTGCCAAGTATCGACTTGCCGATCTTGTTGATTTTTTAAACCCCATTTTGCAGAGCCTTAGGCGGCCTGTCGGTGGTTGGAGTTCGGACTGCCGGATAAGTTTGACCTGCTAAAGTCCAAAGTTCAGCCTGCCAAACTAAGCAAGCAGATTTGAACTATGTGTTTTTATTATGAATTTATTTATTGTGATAAACTATTTAAAGAATGTTCATGATCAAGAAATTTTATAAAAAAAAAAAGTGTATGCATGGATCCTGGTTATGTTTTCAAATTATCTTTTAATCAAATAGTTTATCTTAAAATAAAAGTATTAAGGAATAAATGTAATGACATCTGTGACGTCCGTAAGAAGGCGTTTCAAATAATATGTGTGCTCGAAGCCACATATTTATAGGTTTAAGTAATGCTAGTCCTAGTAATATTAGGTTCCCCTTTTAAATGAGTGCAATCCTAATCTAATTAGTTTCCTTTTTTTTAAAATGAGTGTACGCAATCCTAATCTAATTAGGTTTCCTCATTTTTTTCCTTTTCCTTTTCCTTTTTCTTTTTTTTGCTTCTTATCCTTACTATACGTTTATCTTAATATAATATAAATGTTATACAGTCAATATTATCAACGTTTATATATAATATAATATAATTATAATACATAATTATTTATATAAACAATAATATTTACTCATATGGCCCCAAAAGTATTAATTTATACATATAATTATCATATCATTAATATTATAAAAATAAGAAAATATGCAACAAAATTCATGTCATCATCTAGAATATAACTCTAGAGCATCATAAAGTATAAATTTAGAGTAAGTTGAAACTCTTAAAAAAATAAATACTTTATACTTATCATCATTTTTGACATGAACATCTCGAGCACATCGATCCATCAAGGCCGTTGTCTGTAACATTACTAACAAAAAGTTAATTTACTTAACATAAATCATAGTAGCACTTAAGATATCACATTTTAACATTAAATTAACCTAAATATCCATAAAAGAAAATGGCAAGCATTACAACTCTCCTCACCTTGTAAGAGTTCATCCTTGAAACTTAAAATAACTTCGGATAGTGGGCTTCACATAGCCTCCTCCTCTTTGTAGTTACTAAATAAGACTTTAACTATTGCGATTTCTTTATTTCTCAAAGTCTTGGTCCTAATCTCATATGTCTTTTCCATGTAGCTTTTTTAATCTTTTGATTTCCCAATAACTCTTTGACTAAAGAAATATCTTTGTTCCCTAATATCTTTCTTTTCAACCAGAGACATAGTCGGCTTGTCCCTGTAAATTATATTCCCACAAACTTCTTATTCTTTCTTTTTGGGCAAAGATCATGGACCCAGTATATACTTCCTTAGCATATTAACATAAAAAATGTTGTATAAAAATTCAGGGTTTTACATCCTTCCCTCTTTCTAAGGTTTTGTCCTTGAAATATGTGTAGTAATGAATATGTTAAGAAATTTCTAATTCTTTTTCTTAACAATCTTTCTTTTCACATGAAGATTTCTTTAAAAATCATTTCTAATTAGAGTCATCATACATCTAACTTACAATATCATATGCAATTTTTGAATTCTCTTCTTGGCTCTTTGTCTATCATCCTTTATAAAAGTATAAATCCAAGTGTAACATTAATTCTCTCTCTTTTCTTTATAGCTCACATTTCATGTATGTCAACTTTTCTTAATCACATGCCAAAAGAGAATTGTACTCTAGGAACTCTTTACTCCAAAAGACATAAATGATCCTAAAATATTCAAATTTAGCTTCAAGATACAGAAAAACATCATGACTCTAATAAATCTGCTAAAGCATCCCCTTATCATGAAATAACCAATCCCGTTTATAACTATGAAAATATGCCATACTTGAAGGTTGACTTTCTCTTCTACAAATTTCACAACAGACTATTAAATATTGCTTTTGAATTATCATGTATCACCATAAAAATTTTAGGCTTACTCTATCACCTCATTCTGTAATTTCCCCAACCAATATCCTCTAAAAGAAAATAATAATCTCACATTTAAATCTCTAGCCTTCTGCAATAATAATTCCAGAATACTCCATTGAAGTCTCTACTAATTTAAAGTTCATCCATAAAAAGAACTACTGTGTGTGATCTCTATCATATCATCTTATGGACCATTTAATTTGCTAGAATGTTATCATAAATAATTTTCTCCCAAAATTAATCTCACTAAGCTGCAAACTTTCATGTAGTCAATCCTGTTGATAACATGCACATTTTCAAAAATCCTTCACCTAAAAAAGTTACTATATAGATCTCACATATGACCTTACAAAATCTTTTTTTTTAACCTTGTATAATTCTCAAACTTATTCATTAAAAATCCATATTTATCATTACACCTCTCTTGAGCTACATATCATTCATAAACTCCTCCACAAACTTTTTCTCCAAGAAAATAATATAATCACATAATTAACATCTTGTCACAAAACTTCTTGAATATCAACTATTCCGTTATATATAAATAATAAGACAAGATAGCTTCTTTCTCCATATAACATAAGTCTCTGTTTCATCAACTAGTAAGGTAATTATAATGCAGTCATAGGAAATGTAACTTAACATCTATATATTAGAAGGTTAATAATTTCTATACTTACTTGGAGGACTTGAAACTAATGTGTGGGGATGCATATTGGAAATGAAAACCGGTCTAATAATATAACTAAACGGCCCCTTATGGGTGCCATAGAGAACTCTATTTTTACCATTAAACTTAATAATTACCAATAAGAAATTCGAAACAATCAACAACACTCAAAGAAATATCCCAGGAACATTTGCATAAATTTAAAAAAAAAACTACTTACCGAATTTAACTTTTCCTATTTGGTTAGCTTGATGGAACACCTAAGGGATTTGGTTAACCGACCACTTGAAGAAAACGCAGTTTATAGAAACAAATATTTAACAAATACAAACTCACACATATGATACAAGCACTCTTAACTTTTAATCAAACAACTAATTATTACGAAGAAATGAACTATATAGTGTGTACTTTAATAATTAACCTAAAACATCAAAAGTCTAAAATACAAATTACATTCAATAAAACATAAGGTCAAAAGAATATATCACAAATAGAATTGAGTCTCAAACAAATAAAAATGCAGAACATTTCGTTTAAGTTTAAATACTTTTCCTAACATGACTCCGTTTCCAATCCAACACTTCTTGCATATATGTCGTCCTTGTCATCCATCCTAGTCAACTTGTATCTTATTCTTATCTGCAACATGATATAAAGTAAGTAAGCATAAGCTTAGTAAGTACACATCCTTATCTCACAACCAAAAATATAAACTTTTATAAAAATCATTTTATAACATAATCATAATCATAGTAGTGCACGAGGCACAATTTTATATAGAACATATCTTTTTATTTAAACTTCCATATTAAAGCAGCATTTATTTTATCATTAGGAGCCCAAGCGTTGCACCATAAACATAAACATAGTTGTATGAAAAGAGTGAGGTAGCTAATCCCAAGCTAAACGTGCAAGTCCACCTTCGGGATAGTTCACCTACCAAGACAAACATAAACATAGGGTGTGCAAAGCTTAATTAAGTGAAACAATATATAGATATACATTTAATATACCTCATCAATGAAACATCCATTGAACTTTCTTCTTGTTGCAACAAGAGTTTTCATGAGAAGTAAATATGTAAAAACAAACTTAAAAATTATCATAAAACATATGCTCAAAACTTTTTTGTAAACTTTTATTATGTTGTAGGTGAGAATGTACTTACTTGACTTGTTTGATTACTAAACCTTAAATCGGATGATGTTGCTGTGTTTCTTGGTATGCTCGCATTTTGGAGTATTCATGTCAATTATTCATATAGTACATAAAATTAATATTTATGTTCATAATATCATTGAATACCATATTACATCATCAAACATCATTATTAATGAAACAAAAAATCTTTGAGTCATAAACATGCACTTAAAGTCAAGAAACATAAAAACAAAAAACTTGATCTTTAATAATTTAGAGAAATTAATCTCAACTTATAAGCATGAATAAAGTGTAAGAATTATTTTATAACATAGCTAACATATATAAACATCCCTCACATTTTCTTTTCTTGAAAATATTAATCCAAAATACCTTTTTCCAATTTTCAAAACATTTAAGTAAATCTGCCAATCATAAAATTAAATTGACCAATCTTCAAGGATTTATAATCTGATATCTTTCAATTGACATTCAATTAGAGAATGAAAATTTGTAGAAATAAAGTTAACACATATATACAATGCTTAGATTTTTCTTTTGCCATAAAAATTTCATTTGATAATTAAAATAAATCATAAAATCAATACTAAGTCTATCAACAAAGCTTGGGTAATGAGCAATCCTAATTAAAAATTATGGATTAAATTAGTTATGCCCTAAAATAATTTATAAAAAATTTGAAATATAATAGACACATAAAATCATAACATTTCCATAATTCAGCTTCAAATAAATTTGGAGCAGTTCAAAACATACGTTCAAATTTAGAGTGAATATTAACACCAGATATGCTAAACAGCAAACATATTTCATTCAAACATTTTTATAAAATCAAATATGTAGGATATGCTTCTGAAATTTCTACATAACATGCTTAAATATATAATATAAGTTAGAAAAATAATAAATCATGCAGAACACATTTCAAAGCATGATTTTTTATCTCATGAATTATATAAAGCATATTAGGTAGAAGTTTATAACCATTGAGTACTTGGCAATCAACGAATTTTATCTTAAAACAAATAAGGATATGAAGCTAAAAATTTAGAGACATTTAGTTAACATATCAACAATGACTTATAATTTTTTACATTTGATTCCAAAATATTATTGGCAACCTTACTGATACTAAAATTCTCTTATCACACTCCAATAATAAAACCTTATTTTCATGAAATTTAATGATATCATATGAACATAAATATTTTCAACCATAAAATAACATTATTATTAGCAAAGTAATAAACAAAATCATTTATTTTTCATACAAACATACATACATACACATTCACAACATAAAGGAATAATTTTCTAGCAAAGTTTGTTATAAAACAAAAAATATCAATCATAAAGTATAAATTTAGAGTAAGTTGAAACTCTTAAAAAAAATACTTTATGCTTATCATCATTTTTGACATGAATATCCCAAGCATATCGATCCCTCGTAGTCGTCACTTGTAACATTACTAACAAAAACTTAATTTACTTAACATAAATAATGATAGCACTTAAGATATCATGTTCTAACATTAATTTAACCTAAGTATCCATAAAAGAAAATTGCAGGCGTTACACCTCTCAAGACTCATCATCAAAGGATCCTAAAGATAGTGACCCTCCAGTGTATATATCTAAGGCTCCTTTTCCTCAAAGGTTAGCAAAACTGATGCAAAGGGCTGCAACAAATAAGATCATGGAAATCTTCAAGCAAATAAGTATTAACATCCCTTTACTTAATGCTATTAAGCAAGTTGCGACCTATGCCAAGTTTTTGAAAGATTTATGTACTAAAAAGAGGCAATTGCATGTGCACAAGAAAGCTTTTCCTACTAAACAAGTTAGTTCTATAATACAACGCAAAGCTCCACCAAATTTCAAGGATCGATTCCCCTCTTACGTTGATGAATAACTAAAGAAAAAAGGAAAACAAAAGCTGTAAAGCACTGTAAGAAACTTTCAATATAATATTATATCAATATATGTATATATATGTCTGTACATTAAAACTCGTATTATACTATAAGCATTTCCAACTTTTCATATAACAAAAATATTCCATGTAGCAACGCACGGGATTTCAGCTAATATTTATATGATAATGTACTTATAACAGGTGATCGTCTTATGTGCTTATAACAGATGTTCCTAGCCAGGTGCTAATCTAGAGTTAGAATATAGCTATCTTGAAACATGATTTTTTTTATTTGCAAAAAAAAAAAAACGTATAAATGCTTGTGGAAGTAGAATGACTTCCATGTTCTGCATTTGCACTAAAGTATTGAATTTGAGTTTTTATACCTATAACCCTTGAACTTGTTGTGGTTTGACACTATTTGGTATATACCCAAAATCTAATTAAGCAAATTTAGGTTTCATTCATTAACAGACTACCTTTATAAGAGATGAGATCTATCGTCCTGCCTCATTTTTTGACCCACTCAATAAGATAGCCACGTATCTTTGCATAAATATTCCATTAAGCTCTATTCTGAGAAGTAAATAAGAATAGTGAAAGCCCAATTCTGACTGTTGGTGAAAGATGATGAGTTGATTTTATATGCATAATTGGAAATCTCTAGCTTGATTTGATATTTTAATGGTTTTTGAGAGTTTTTGTTATCTTTTTTATTTCTTTTTACTTTTATTTTTGATATTACGAAAAAATATTGTATTTTTGGTCGATCGTGAAATGGATAGAAAAAAGAGCTTAGAAAAGTCTAAAATAAGGAAATATAAGGAAGGCAACATCGCGACCTTGATTAGTGATGCCCCATGGCACTGGAAAGCTAAAGCTGTGGCGTTGTGATGAGAATTTTAAAATTTTAATTGTGAACTTTTTTTTGTAAATTTCTCTTTTTGTTACAAACCTATAAATAGGACTTCTTTAGAATTTTTAGAAGACTCTGAGACACAGAAAAGAAAGAGAGAAAAGCTAGGTATGGTGAAGGAGAAGACAACTTATTTAAAAAAGGAATTCGGTTTAAATTCTGTCAACTAGTTTTCTTCTTTTCCCTTTTCTCATATTTAAGAATTTGTTTAGAATGCATTTATTTTTAGAGTTTCAATGTAGCCTAACTGTGATGTTTAAAATTTTTCTATCAATACAATCGGTGAATTATTTTTTCTTGGTTGAGTATTCTATATTGTTCTTCATGCATCTAATTTAACTGGCCACTTATTAGATAATTTGGTAATTCATAACTTGAAGGAGATTTATGTTTTAAGATCATTGTGTTGAGTGCCATAAATTACATGCAAGATGGGAATGTACTTGCATGATTTATGTGGTTGTATATAGAAATCTACAAAACTTAATGAATTCCTGATTGTTTGATTCGTATATGAATATAGTGGATTAGCAATTAAGGGTATTTTTCATATAACTTAGGAGAGAGAATTGAATAATTAGATATTTTTGACCATCAACTAGGACAATAAGTTTGAGATCGATAAGATGGATAATTTAAAGCAAATTAGTATGACAAAATCGGAAACCCAATATCTTTAATCAATTGAATTCATCTCCATTTAATTTTGTCTCTTGTTTAGTTTTAATTTAATTTGCTCATTTTATTATTTCTCAATATCATTATCTCTTTTATTTAATCGTTCAAATAAAAATAGAATTAAAATAATTTTGGTACATAGGATGCAAACAATCAATAACGCCTCCCTTCACGGACGTCATAGATGTCGCTACATTCGTTTCGTAATACTTTTATTTATAAGATAAACTATTTAATTAAAAAGTAATTTGAAAACATAACCCAGGATCCATATATTTTTTTTATATATACATACAAATATACATCAATATATTGCTCGTTTATAAACATTCTTTAAATAGTTTATCAAATACCAAATCAAACTGAATAAACATTTTTAAAAACATCTTTAAAATCTGCATACACAGTTTGGCAGGTCGAACTTAAGACTTCGGCAAGCCGAACTCAACTGGCAGGCCGAAGGTCATCCATCAGTTGGCCGTCCAAGGACTTGCAAAACAGGGTTTTAAAATTAATAAGATCAGCAAGCCGATACAAGGCATTCGACAGGCCGATTCTTACATTGGCAGTCCGACTAGTGATGGTCGGTAGGCCGACTGATAGTTAAAAATCCACTTCTTAAAACAAATCTCAATAATTTAAGATGTGAAAGTCATATGATAAAACTATAAAGTTAAAATGTCATAGTTTAAATCTTAAAAGTCTGTCAAATAAACATACTCTAAAAATTATAAAACATAGTTCATAAATTTTAAAGGGAACTTCTTCCTTGGCGTTTTCTGTTTACAATTCATTGTCCTTGGTTCACACGCCTGTCAGTGTCCTCCACCTAATCCATAACTCTCTTACCCTTATCTACAACATGATGTAAAACTTGATTAAGCTAATGCTTAGTAAGTACATTTGTAAATCTCACAACTTAAAAACATTTTATGAACATCATCATCATCATCATCATAGTACACTAGGCACAATTTCATATGGAACATATCTTTCATTACATTGACTATATTAAAACTTTATTCATTTTATCTTAAGGGCCTAAGTGTTGCACCATAAACATCATCATCATAGGTGCACCGTCATGAGAGGAGAGGAGTAGCTAATCCCAAACCAAACATGACATCATATTATATCATATTATAACTTAACATATCATTGGGTGTGCAACACTTATTTAGGTTATACATATATACATATTTATACTTTCATGCTTTAAAAAACATTATCATCAAAACATACATAAACTTTTATACATTAAAACTTCTATAATAATACTTCATGTATATACATCGTGAGATATCATCATAAAACCATCATGAACATAGATTTCAAATTTTTTATAAGCCCATCATGTTGCAGGTGAGAATGTACTTACCTTAATAAGCTTACTCAACCTTAATTTTGTTGGTGACAAGGCTACGGTCTCGATGTGTTCACTTCATATTGTGTCCATGTCATACATTCATTAAACACTAGTACAAAATGTGGATTCCACGACGGTTTATAACCGTCGTGAAAAAATTTCATGACGGTTAAAAGACCATCGTGGAAACCTCTATCGTGGAATAAGACTGACTTTTCACGATGGTTTTTTACCATCGTATAATAGAATAATTGACGCGCGAGGTGGGTGACAGTGCTAATTTTCCACGACGGTTTTGACAAAAAACTGTCATGGAAGGCTGAGATTCCAAGTGTTCATGTTATTAATGTTATATGTTTAATCATAATTTTATGATAATTTAATGCTTTGACGAATTTTCTTGTGTTAAGGCAGATCGGCAGGCCGAACCTTCAAGTTTGGTAGGCCGAATTGCCTCTCACAGAACGGCAGGCCAATGAATATATCGACAGGCTGAACCTCACGGCTTTGATAGGCCAAGTGAACCATCGGCAGGTCGAAGACTGCTGAAGAGCAATCAGCAAAAATCACCCAAAATTTGTGACAATGATGATGATGATAATTGGATAAAATTAAATGATTAATTCTGATTAATTAGCATATTTTTGGCTTCTTTCTTTAATTATGGAATTAGCATATTTTTGGCTTCTTTCTTTAATTATGGTAAAGGAATGTTTTACTTTTTGATTGATTAGATTCTTTGATAAGGTTTCCTATTTTTGAAAGTTGAAAAATGGTAAGTAAGAGCTAATTTGTTAAGTTTTCCTAATTCCCCTTGAATCCCATGTGAAATTGGCCTCAATTTAGTCAGAAAAATTCTGATATTACAAGAAATAAGTTGACCTACCTCCTCCCTCATCTTCATTCACGTAAAACTTCACTCTCTCTCTCTCTCTCTCTTGAAATTTCTCTTAGGCATCTTTTTTTTTTTTCTCTTTTCACTTTTTTCTTCTTCTTCTCTCCCTCAATTCTCCTACAAATATTTGAATGAAAATTTGAATTTTATCTTGGGTGAATTCAAAGGAAGCTTGAGAAGAAATTTTTTGAGGTAAGAGTCTTGCTCTTAGTATTTTTGAAATTGCAGTTTACTTGTGTTCCGACCCCCATATCTTTGTCTAGGAATTTCTGTTTGCTCTAAAATTTTAATATGTTATTTGTGCATGTGTTATGTGATGTTCCTTGAAATTTCATGTTCATCGGATTTTTTTGTGTTAAGATATGAATTTTCTTCTCTCTGCCACTCATAGAAAAATATTGTTGTTTAGTTGTGTTGCATAAAAATATAGGTTTTGTTCATAATGCAAATGAATGTTCTTTCACACGAAATTTGGAAAATATGTTCATGTATATGTTAATTTATGAATTGGAAAGTCTCATGGTAATATAATGAATATTTTATGTGATATGGAATTTTCATTAAGACTAGGTTATGAGGCTGCTCTATCAGTAGATTGTTGGACTCCTTGTTGTGTGATGTTTGTATGATTAATGATTTTATTTTGTGACAAGAATTTTTGTGGTACTGTATTTGAATGTTAATAAGTTGTCATTAAAATATTGGAGCCTAAATAATTTTATTTTAATAGTTCAGAAATAATAATGATATGTAACTCACTGCCTATTACATTGAAAGTTGTTTTGTTCTTGTTGTGCCATGCACGTTTTTGGACTGTTTAGAATTTATTAAAAGGTAATTTTTGGCTATATTGTAATTTTAAGTGTCTATTATATGTAGCATTTTTATGGAATTATTTTGGAATGTAAATAATTTATTTTATGAATGTAAGTATGGACTGCTTACTGTGTTATTATTGTTGGCAGATTTTGTATAGTATGATATGTGATTTATTTAAATTGCTAAATGAAATTTTTATAACTAATGAAAAATCATGATATTATGTTTATATGTTAACATTGTCCCTGCCAAGTTTGGTACTCAAATTATGTAAAAATTTTAAGTTAATGAGCTATGATTTCATAAGGGCTAGATTGCAACTGTGTTGACCATTTTGTTCTAATGATTTAAGGTTAATGAAACGTATTATGAATTAATGTTTTTGAGAAATGAATGTATGTGGGATGTTTTTTGGAATTTGAGATATGTTATGTGGTGATTGAATGATTTTATAGTCTCATGAAAATAATGTTAATTGTTATTTTAAATAAATGTATGACATAAACACGCTAAGGAGCGAGCACATCGAGACCGCAGCGACATCACCTACAAACTAAGATTAAGTAAACTATACAAGTAAGTAAATTCTTACCTGCAATAAGATATGGTTGTAAAAGTTTAAAATTATATTCATGATAATATTTATGATGATTCTATGAGTATTTTCATTTTATGATACTTATGAAAGATTTGATGTTCAAAAGTTATGCATGTTTGATGTTAACGTATTTCAAAGAATAAAAGTAAATATATATATATATATGTATCACTTAAATAAGTATTGCATACCCATGTCTATGTTATGTTATGATGTTATGTTTGGTTTAGGATTAGCTACCTTTCTCCTCTCATGACGGCGCGCCTACAATGATGTTTATGATGAAACACTTAGGCCTTTAAGATAAAATGAACAAAGTTTTAATATGGATAATGAAATGAAAGATATGTTCCTTATGAAATTGTGCATAATGCACTATTATGACAATGCATATGATGATGATGTTCACAGTGTTTTTAAGTTGTGAGATATGGAATGTACTTACTAAGCTTAAGCTTATTTTAGTTTTATATCATGTTGCAGATAAGGGTAAGAAGATAATGGATTAGGTGGAGGGCAAGGGAAGGCATGTGAGCTATGCAAGATGGATTGAAAATGGAAGACGCCAAGATAGAAGTTTTTAAAACTTATGAACTATATTTTATATTTTTTTTATTCCTTTTTGAGTATATTGTTTCACACCTTGAAGTATTGGAACTTGTTGAAAAATTAATTATTTTTTTTATTTTTGACAGTCGGTCAGCCTACCAACCATTACTGGTTGGACTGCCGATGAAATAATCAACTTGCCGATTGCCCAGTATCGGCCTGCCAATTTTAATGATTTTGAAACCCTGCTTTGCAAAACCTCGAGTGGCCTGCCGATGGTTGAACATCGATTTGCCGATCAAGTTTGGCCTGTCGAAATGTGTATGTAGATTTTTAAAGATGGTTTAAAAGTTTATTCAATTTACAATGGTATTGGCAAACTATTTAAAGGACGTTTATGATCAAGTAACTTATTATAATAGATTAAGTTATCAAATATTAATTTATAAAAAAAAAATGTATGCATGGATTCCTGGGAATGTTTTCCAAATTAAGTTTCAATCATATACTTTATCTTAGACTTAAAAGTATTAAAGAATGAATGTTACGACATCTGTGGCGTCCGTAAAGGAGGTGTTACAGGCTTTGGTATTAGAGCAAATTTCCATTTTCAATTCATATCGCCACACGTTAGTCCAAGTCCTCCAAGTAACTATGTTTTAAAGTTAAATGTTATGATGCAAGTATGATGATAAGAATAAGGTTTTGATGGTTAATGATTAATACCTTAGTAGTGAAAACCTGTCTCATAAATTAGAAGATTGTTCCTAAATTCATAACTCTTTTAAGAAATTAACTAAGGACGGTTGAGGAAGAATGCAAACCCGCACTCAAACCAACAAAAGGCTGAAGACGATGATCCCTGAGCTGCAAAGGCAACTTGAGGAACAAAGATGGGAAATAGCAGAACTAAGAGCCAATGGTCATGATGGTGAATGATAAGGCAATGACATGCCGGCTCCTCCTCCTCCCCAACCACCTGCAAATGAAGTCCTGGCTCCTACTACTGAACCCAAAGCGGCCTATCAGGAACCCCTACTAGTCAAATGGAAGAGTGTTAAGCCAGCGGACTTTGAAGGTTCTAAGGATCCACTTGTCACTCAAGGATGGCTAAAGACGATTGAGGCCACTATGAGACTCATGGGCTACATGGATAACGAAAAGGTTCTTTGTGCTTCTTACTACCTCACTATGGAGGCTAGGATTTGGTGGGACGGAATAGAACTAAGCAGGAATGTTGATGAGATGACATGGGCCTACATCGTTCATGAGTTCAACACGAAGTTCTTCCACATGAACATTACCAAAAAGCATTATGATGAGTTTAAGAACCTACGCCAAGGAGACATGTCGGTAATGGATGTGGCAGCAAAATTTGATCAGCTAGCATGCCTTTGCCCAAGGATGGTTACTGATGAGAGTGAAAGGGTCAGAAGACTGATTAGAGTCCTTCGACCAGAAATTGCTGCAATTGTTGATGGGGCAAGTCCACCCAGAAGCCAGAAGCAGGTTGTTTTGAGGGCCCAGCATGTTGAGTTCCACCTGTCAAAGCTAAGAAGAAATCAGCCTCAGTCAGGTCAGTCAACCAGTAATGCAAACTCTCAGAACTGCCCTCAACACAGAAACAACAACAACAACAACAATAGCCAACACTGGAGGAACAACAAGAGGAAGGGTAATCCTCAGAATCAACAAAACCAAGGCAACAAGAGGTTTAATGGCGTCCAGCCGAACAACAACCACAGGCAGTTTCAGCCATGCACCAAATGTGAAAGGAAACATCCTAGAGAATGCAGTATGGGAACAAACTAGTGTTTTATCTATGGACGAGGGGATCATTTTGTCAAGAATTGTCCCAACCTGACTAATGCTCAAGCCCAACAGAGAGCTCCGCAAGCCCAGCTCCATCAGGTGCAAGCCTCTTTAGAAGGGCCATTGATTAACCAAGGAAGACTTGAAACCCCACCTACCAATACCCGCATCAATGCCATGATGAAAAAATAGGTGGCTGCAGAAGCCTGTAATGTAGTCACAGGTCAGATCTCAAGTCTTTCTATTAATGCACATGTTCTATTTGATATGGATGCCATACATTCTTTTGTATCATCATCCTTTGCTAAGAAGTTAGGGGTTCATTTAGAGCCTATGAGTTAGGGATTCACTACGACACTACCGTCTGGGGAAGTGATAATTTCTATGCATTGTCTACGTACAGCACCTCTATAGATGTCTAAAAGGGAACTCTTTGTCAACTTTATTGTGATCGACATGTATGATTATGACATGATTCTTGGGATAAATTTTCTGAGCAAGTACAATGCTTCCACTGAATTCCAAAAATGAAAAGTGATCTTCCATCTAGAAGGTGATCAAAAGTTCGTGTATGTGGGTGAGTCTAGAAAGAAACCAAGCATGTTTTTGTCAGCCATGAAAACAAGGAAATTGTTAGCTAGCGACTGCATGGACTATCTAGCGAACATTGTAGATAAAAGTCAAGAAGAAAAGACAAGGATTGAGAATGTGGCAGTAGTGCAAGAATTTCCAGAAGTGTTTCCAGATGATCTGTCAAGCTTACCCCCTAATAAAAAAATTGAATTCGAAATCGAGCTCGCTCTAGGCACCAACCTAATTTCAAAGGCACCTTATAGAATGGCTCCAATAGAGTTGAAGGAGCTTCACATGCAATTAAAGGAACTGCTTGACAAAGGATTCATCAGGCCAAGTCACTCACCGTGGGGAGCCCTATTTCTATTTGTTAAGAAGAAGGATGGCTCTATGAGACTCTACATTGACTATAGAGAACTGAATAAGGTGACGATCAAGAACAAGTCTCGTTGCCTTGAATTGATGACTTGTTTGATCAACTAAAAGGTACATCTATGTTCTCGAAGATTGACCTATGGTCGGGATATCACCAGTTGAAGATTAAAGAAGAAGACATCCCAAAAACAGCCTTTAGATCGAGGTATGGTCACTATGAATTTGTGGTTATGCCTTTCGGTCCAACGAATGCACTTGCAGCCTTCATGGATCTAATGAATCGGGTATTTAAGGATTTCCTTGATAAATTTGTCGTTGTGTTTATCGATGATATTCTTGTTTATTTGAAGAGTCAAGAAGAACATGTGGAGCATCTAAGAATTGTGTTGGAGACATTAAGAAGATACCAGCTATATAAAAAATTCTCCAAGTATGAGTTCTGGCTTGACAGAGTGTCTTTCTTGGGGCATGTAGTATCGAAAGAAGGGATTATGGTTAATCTTGCAAAAGTAGAGTCTATTCTCAATTGGAAACAACCTATGAATGCAGTGAGATAAGGAGCTTTTTGGGCCTAGCCAGTTATTACGTACCAGAGATTCGTAGAAGACTTCTGTAGGATAGCAGCACCACTCACAAATTTAACTTGTAAGGAAAAGAAGTTTGAGTGGACTGAAGCATGCAAGAAGAGTTTTCAAGAACTAAAGAAAAGGTTAACGACAGCTCTAGTATTGGCTATTCCTAAAGGAAGTGATGGATTTGTGATTTATAGTGATGCCTTTAAGATGGGCCTTCATGCTGTTCTAATGCAAAATGATAGAGCGATCGCCTACGCATCAAGACAACTAAAGGATTACAAGAAGAACTATCCTACTCATGACCTCGAGTTAGCAACAGTTGTTTTTGCATTGAAAATATGGAGACATTACTTATATGGAATCCAATGCAAGATCTTCACCGATCATCAAAGCTTAAAGTACTTCTTCACTCAAAAGGACCTGAAGATGAGACAACGGAGATGGTTAGAGTTGGTGAAGGATTACGATTGTGAAATCCTATATCACCCTAGAAAGGCTAACTGAGTGGCTGACGCACTAAGTAGAAAGACTGTTGCTACGTTGATGTCATTACAAGCAATGTCTTAGCCTTTAAGGAAAGAAATTCTAAACTTTAGTTTAGAACTCATAACAAGCCAGCTATCAGCACTTACTCTTGCTCCAACGCTGCACGATGAAATTCAGAGTAAGCAAGATAAAGATGTAAGCCTCGCAAGGATTAAGCAGGAAATGAAAGAAGGGAAATGTGAAGAGTTTCGTATTATAGATGAGGGAACTTTATACCTCAAGGACCGCTTATGTGTTCCCAATGTTGATGGCCTAAGGGAAAGAGTTTTGGCAGAAATTCACGACACTCCTTATTCACTTCATCCAGGTGCAACAAAGATGTATAATGATCTAAGGGATAACTTCTGGTGGTTTGGAATGAAACGTGATGTTGCCATGTATATGAAGAAATGTTTGACATGCCAGCAAGTTAAAGCTGAACACCAGAGACATGGCAGTGATTTACAGTCAATCTAGATACTAGAATAGAAATAGGAGGATATTGCAATGGATTTCATTATCAAATTGCCCAGGACTATGAACGGTTATGACGCTATTTAGGTTGTTATGGATCGACTTACGAAGACGGCGCATTTCATCCCTATCAAGATCACTTACTCTATGGAACGACTAGCGGAACTCTATGTCAAGGAGATTGTATGACTTCATGGAATTCCTAAGTCTATCATCTCAGACCGTGATGGTAGGTTCACATCCAAGTTCTGGAAAAGTGTACAGGCTGCAATGGGGACCAAGTTGCATTTTAGTACCATTTTTCATCCTCAAATAGATGGCCAAATGGAGAGGTCGAACTTAATCTTAGAGGATATGCTTCGGGCTTATACTCTCGACTTCAAGACCAATAGGTGTAAAGTGTTACCGTTAGCGGAGTTCGTTTACAACAACAGTTAACAGGTGACAATTGGGATGGCACCTTATGAGGCCCTATATGGGCGGAAATGCAGGTCGCCTATATGTTGGCATGAAGCTTGTGAGAAGAAGATGATGGAAAGTGTTGACAATGAAAAAACTGATTTTTTCAACAAAATCACTGAAATGATTAAGTTGATTTGGAAAAGAATAGAGACCACGCAAAGCTATCAAAAGAGTTCTGCTGATAGAAGAAGAAGCTTAGAATTCCTCGAAGGCGAATCTATGTTCTTAAAAGTTACACCGATGAAAGAAGTTATGAGCTTTGGGAAGAAAGGCAAGTTGAACCTGAGGTTTATCAGACCTTGTGAAATCGTGAAGCGGATAGGTAAAGTAGCGTATCAGTTACGACTACCATTAGAAATGTCAGCAATGCACGATGTGTTCCATGTTTCGATGCTCAAGAAATATTTCCCAGACCCTATGCATGTGATTGAGCTATAGGTGACCAAGATACGAGATGATCTCAGTTATGAAGAAAAGCCAGTGGAGATTCTAGATCAAAAAACCAAAGACCATGAGGAATAAAGAAATTCCATTGGTCAAGGTGCTACGACAAAATCACCAAGTGGAAGAAGCCACATGAAAACACGAAGATGACATGAGAACTAAGTATCCACAACTGTTTTGAGTTTCAAGAACGAAACTCTTATAAGGTGGGGAGAATTATAACACCCGCCAAATTTTCATGTAACGAATGAATAACGACGTTAAGTAATTTCTTTATTGATATGCGTTATGATATAATGATACCAACTATTTTATTTTAAGTGTTATGACAGGCGACGGCTGTAACGCCCCCTTTTATACACATCACATATGTCGTTACATTCATCCATTTAACCATTAATTGAAACAAAACTATTATAAATTATAACATGTATTTGAAATCATAGTTTGGAAAAGCATACCCGGGATCCGTACATACATTTTTTTTTATACAATTTACGAGAAATTATAAATTTCTTATTTATAACAATTCGCTTTTCCGTAAACATCCTATAAATAGTTTGCTAATATCATTGAAAATTAAATTAACCTTTGAAGACATAATAAAATTCCTCAAACACAGTTCGGCAGACCGAACTCGACCAGCAGGCCGAAGGTCATCCATCGGCAGGCCGCTCGAGGCTTTGCAAAATGAAATTTTGAGAGCAATAAGTTCGGCAGGCCGAACTTAAAAAAAATATTTGAAATTATAATTTTTGTTTTTTTTGAAACAAGTTCCAAAACTTCAAAGTGTGGAAACAATAAACAAACTCAGAGATAAAAACATAAAAACAAACATAGTTTCAAAATTTAAAAACTTCTTTCTTTCTTGGCGTCTTCCATTTGCAATTCATCTTGCTTAGCTCACACGCCCGTCTTGGTCCTCCTCCTAATCCATGGTTCCCTTACCCTTATCTACAACATGATGTAAACTTAATTAAGCAAACGCTTAGTGAGTACATTTGTAAATCTCACAACTTAAAATATTTCATGAACATCATCATCATCATCATCATAATAGTGCTCTAGGCACATTTTCATAGAGAACATATCTTTCTTTACATTTTCCATATTAAAACATTATTCATTTTATCTTAAGGGCCCAAGTGTTGTACCATAACATTATCATCATAGGCGCGCCATCATGAGAGGAGAGGGGTAGCTAATCCAAAACCAAACATGACATCATAACTTATCATATCATAACATAACATATCATTGGGTGTGCAACACTTATTTAGGTGATACATATATACATACTTATACCTTCATGCTTTGAAAAAACGTTATCATCAAAACATGTATAAACTTTCATGCCTTCAAAACTTCATAATAATATTTCATGAAAACTCATCATGAAAAATCATCATAAACCATCATGAATATAGATTTCAAACTTTTCATAATACTCATACTTTTCATAAAACTTATCATGTTGCAGGTGAGAATGTATTTACCTCAATAAGGTTACTTAACCTTAGTTATAGGTGACGTCACCGCAGTCTCGATATGTTCGCTCCTTAGTGTGTTCATGTCATTCATTTTAAAGGTAACAATTATCTTCTATTTTCATGAAACCATGAAATTATTCAATATCACAAAACTTCTAACAAAATCCATAATACATCCATATACATTCATCTCTCTAAAACATTAATTCATAATGCATTTCACCATCATCACAATATTTTCTGATCTCCATGAATACAAAATTCAATAACTTAACATTCACACACAATTAGGACACCATACTTAACAGGAATGAAGATAACATATAAATATATTACCATATTTTTTCATTAGTCATAAAATTCCATTTAATATTTAAAATAAGTCATATAACATTCACTTTCAAAACTGCCAGCAAAAACAAAACAGTGAGCAGTCCACACTTGCATTCTTATAATAAATTATCTACATTCTAAAATAATTCCATAAAAATGCTACATATAATAGACATATAAAATTACAATATACCCAAAAATTAGCTTCAAATAAATTCAACACAATTCAAATCATGCTTTAGAAGCCAAAGACCAAAAATCACATCCTATGTGTAAGCAATGAGTTTCATGCATTTATCATTTTCTAATAATTAAAATAAAATTATTATGACCCTAAAATTCATATGACCACATATTAACATATAAATACAGTAGCACAAAAATTCTCATCACTAAATAAAATTATTTAATTATACAAAAACATCACATAACAAGAATATAACAATTTTACAGTTAAAGCAATCACATAACCTAGTCTTAATAAAAATTCTATAACACATGAAATATTCATCATATTATCACCAAAATTTCCAGTCCAACATTCAACATCTACATGAATATATTTACCAAATTTCGTGTATAACACCATGCATTTGCATCAAAAACAACATCCATACATATGTGCAACACAATCGATCAGCAATAATTTACTGTGTGTGACAGAGAGAAGAAAATTCATAACTTTTCATATAAAAATCCAATTGAAGTGAAATTTTGAGGGTTAACACAAACACATACATGAACAACATATAAAAATTTCAGAGCAAAATGACATTCCTAGATGGAAATATTATAGTCGGACTGGGGAGAGATACAATTTCAGAAAATACCAAAAAAAATGTGCTTACCTCAAAACGATTTCTCTTAAATCTTCTTTCGAATTCACCCAAAAATTTCAATATTATACTCAAATAGTACCAAGAAATATCGAGAGGGAAAGTAGAAGTAAGGAACAAGAGGAAGAGAAAAGGGTGAGTGAGAAAGAAAACGTGAAAGGGAGAAAGAACAAATTCTTCCCAAGCTTCCTTGAATTTACCCCAACTAAATTTCAATATTTCTTTCAAATAATAGCAGGGAATTCGAGAGGAGGAAGAAGGAGAGAAAAAGAACACTGAGAAGGTTTTTGTGAAAGAAAATGCGATAGAGAAGTTTACGCGAATGAGGAGAATGTCATGGGAGGTCAGAATTCTCTAATTTGGCAGCATAAAATCTGAAGAAAAGGATGCTTTTCTCGTGGAATGATGGAGACAATTGAGGGAGCAAAAGTCAAGGTTTCCAAGAATTGATCAATTACTAAATATTAACCCTTTCAAATTAGGAAACCATATCAATTAATTCAAATCAATCAAAAGTCAATTGCTTCTTTACCAAAATTAAAGAATTCATTCCAAAAACATGTCAATTAATCAAAATAAGTAATTCAATCACATAATTAACCTTGTCACAAATTTTGTAGAATTTCAACTGACTGCTCGTCAGCTGTCATCGGCCTGCCGATGTCTCTCTTCGGCCTATCGATTCCTAAAGTCTGGCCTGCCGAAGATATACCATCGACCTGTCGTTCCAAGGAGGGTCATTTCGGCCTGCCGAACTAAATGGTATGGCTTGCCGATCTACCCTAACATACAAAATATCCAAAACATTAAATTATCATAAAATTATGATTAAACGTATAACATTAATAACATGAACACTTGAACACATCAATTCCACATGACCGTCACCTGCCATAACACTTAAAATAAAATGGTTAGCACCATTATATCATATATCATAACACATAACATAAAATGATTACTTATCATCGTTACACATTTGTCATAAATTATTACCTAAAAATCAACGGATGTTATAATTCTCCCCACCTTATAAGAGTTTCGTCCTCGAAACTCAGAACAGTTGCAGATACTTTGTTCTCATATCAACTTCACATTCCCACGTGGCTTCTTCTACTTGGTGATTTTGCCATTGTACCTTGACCATTGGAATTTCTTTATTCCTCAAGGTCTTGGTTTTCTGATCAAGTATCTCCACTGGCTTTTCTTCATAGCTCAAGTCTTCTAGTATCTCGATCACTTGTGGCTCAATCATGTGCATAGGATCTGGGACATATTTCTTGAGCATCGAAACATGGAATACATCATGCATAGCTGTCATTTCAAATGGCAATCTCAGTTGATAAGCCACCCTACCTATCCGCTTCACTATTTCATATGGACCGATGAATCTTGGACTCAACTTGCCTTTCTTTCAAAACCTCATAACTCCTTTCATCGGTGCAACTTTCAAAAACACTGATTCACCAATAGCGAATTCTAAGGGTCTTCTTCTTCTATCAGCATAGCTCTTATGACGGCTTTGAGCGGTCTCTATCCTCTTTCTTATCATCTTAATCATCTCAGAGGTTTCATTAACAAAATCAGTCTTTTCATCATTGATGCTTTCTATCAACTTCTTCTCACCAGCTTTATGCCAACATATAGGCGACCTACATTTTCTCCCGTATAGGGCTTCATAAGGTGCCATTCCAATCGTCGCCTGGTAGCTGTTGTTGTAAGCGAACTCAGCTAACGGTAGCATTTTACACCAGCTGGTCTTGAAGTCAAGAGTACAAGCCCGAAGCATATCTTCCAAGATTAAGTTTGTCCTTTCTGTTTGGCTGTCCGTTTGAGGATGAAAAGCTGTACTGAAGTGCAACTTGGTTCCCATAGCAACCTGAACACTCTTCCAAAACTTGGATGTGAACCTACCATCACGGTCTGAGATGATACACTTAGGAATCTTATGCAGTCGTACAATCTCCTTGACATAGAGTTCCGCTAACCGTTCCATAGAGTATGTGATCTTAATAAGAATGAAATGCGCCATCTTTGTCAGTCAATCCACCACGACCCATATAGTGTCATAACCGTTCATAGTCCTGGGCAATCCAGTAATAAAATCCATTGTGATATCCTCCCATTTCCATTCTAGTATCTGAATTGACTGTAAATCACCACCAGGTCTCTGGTGTTCAGCCTTAACTTGCTGGCATGTCAAACATTTCTTCACATACATGGCAGCATCACGTTTCATTCTAAACCACTAGAAGTTATCCCTTAGGTCATTATACATCTTTGTTGCACCTGGATGAATTGAATAAGGAGTGTCATGCATTTCTGCCAAGATCCTTTCCCTTAAATCATCAACATTAGGAACACATATGCGGTCCTTAAGGTATAGAGTTTTGTCATCAGCGATACGAAACTCTTCATATTTTCCTTCTTTGTTTTCCTGCTTAATCCTCACGAGGCTAACATCTTCATCTTACTTACTTCAAATCTCATCATGCAGCATTGGAGCAAGAGTGAGTGCTGATAGCTGGCCTGTGACAAGCTCCAAACCAAAATCTAGAATTTCCTTTCGCAGAGGTTGAGACATAACTTGCATTGACATCAGCGTAGCCGTTGTCTTCCTACTTAAAGCATCAGCTACCCGGTTAGCTTTTCCAGGATGATAAAGGATTTCACAATCATAATCCTCACCAACTCTAGCCATCTCCGCTATCTCATGTTCAGATCCTTCTGAGTGAAGAAATACTTTAGGCTTTGATGATTAGTGAAGATCTTACATTGGACCCCATATAAATAATGTCTCCATATTTTTAGCGCAAAAACATCTGCTGCTAACTCCAGATCATGAGTAGGATAGTTCTTTTCATAATCCTTCAATTGTCTCGACGCGTAGGCAATAACTCTATCATTCTGCATTAAAACTATACCGAGGCCCATCTTAGAAGCATCGCTGTAGATCACAAATCCATCGTTTCCTTCTAGAATGGCCAAGGCTGGAGCTGTCGTTAGCCTCTTCTTTAGTTCTTGGAAACTCTTCTCGCATGCTTCTGTCCATTCATACTTCTTTCCCTTGCGAGTTAGATTTGTGAGTAGTGCTGCTATCTTAGAGAAGTCTTCTACAAATCTCCGATAATAACCAGCTAGGCCCAAGAAACTTCTGATCTCACTTGCGTTGGTTGGTTGCTTCTAGTTGAGAACAACTTCTACCTTAGTAGGGTCTACCATGATTCCCTCCTTTGATATTACATGGCCCAAGAAAGACACTCTGTAGAGCCAAAACTCGCACTTGAAGAACTTCGCATATAACTTATGTCTCCTTAATGTTTCCAGTACAATTTTTAGATGCTCCTCGTGTTCCTCCTGGCTCTTCGAATAAATAAGAATATCGTCGATAAACACAACAATGAATTTATCAAGGAAATCCTTGAATACCAATTCATTAGATCCATAAAGGTTGCAGGTGCATTCGTTAGACCAAAAGACATAACCACAAATTCATAGTGACCATACCTCGATCTAAAGGCTGTCTTAGGAATGTCTCCTTCTTTAATTTTCAACTGGTGATATCCCGACCTTAGGTTAATTTTTGAGAACACAGATGCACCCTTTAGCTGGTCAACAAGTCATCAATTCGAGGCAACGGGTACTTGTACTTGATTGTCACCTTGTTCAATTCTCTATAGTTGATGCAGAGTCTCATGGAACCATCCTTCTTCTTAACAAATAAAACTGGAGCTCCCCATGGTGAATGACTTGGCCTGATGAAGCCTTTTTCAAGTAGTTCCTTTAATTGCATATGAAGTTCTTTTAACTCTACAGGAGCCATCCTGTACGGTGCTTTCGAAATTGGGTCAGTGCCTGGAGCGAGCTCGATCTCGAATTCAATTTCTCTATCGGGAGGTAGGCTTGACAAATCATCTGGAAACACATCTGAAAATTCACGTACTACTTCCACATCTTCTACCCTTGTCTTTTCTTCTTGGGCTTTATCTACAATATTAGCCAAGTAACCCATGTAGCCACTAGCTAACAACTTACTTGCTTTCATGGTAGATAAGAACATGCTGGGTTTCTTCCTGGACTCGCGCATATACACGAACTTTTATTCACCATCTAGTTGAAAAATCACTTTTCGTTTGTGGCATTCAATGGAAGCATTGTACTTGCTTAGAAAATCCATCCCAAGAATCATATCGTAATCATACATGTCGATCACAATAAGGTCGACGAAGAGTTCCCTATCAAAAATTCATAAGGGAATAGTACGCAAACAGTGCGTAGATATCATCACTTCCCCGGAGGGTAGTGTCGTAGTGAATCCTTGTCTCATAGGCTCTAAACAAAGCCCTAACTTCTTAGCAAAAGATGAGGATACAAAAGAATGAGTGGCACCCATATCAAAGAGAATATAAGCATTAGTAAATAGGCTCGTTATCTAACCTATGACTACATTTGAGGCTTCAGCAGCCACCTGTTCTTTCGTCATGGCATAAATGTGAGCATTCGTAGGTGGGGCTTCAAGTCTTCCTTGACTAATTAGTGGCCCTTCAAGGGAGGCTTGCATCTGATGAAGGTGGGCTTGAGGAACTCTCTATAGAGTTTGAGCTTGGGCATTCATCTGTCTGGGGTAGTTTTTGGTAAAATGACCTTCTTGTCCACAGATAAAACACCAATTAGACCCCATACGACATTCTCCAGGATGATTCTTTCCACATTTAGCACATGTTTGATACTGCCTGTTGTTGTTGTACTGGTCGCCATTAAACCTCTTATTACCTTGGCCTTGATGGTTTTGAGGGTAGCTCTTCCTTTTGTTGTGCCTCTAGTTTTGGTTGTTGTGGTTATTGCTGTTGTTCTAGTATGGAGGGCGGTTCTGGTTCTGGGAGCTTGCATAGTTTGTCTGCTGACTTGGCTGAGGCTGGTTCCTTCTTGGCTTTGATAAGTGAAATTCTGCACGTTGGGCCCTCAAAACAACTTGCTCCTAGCTTTTGGGTGGACTAGCCCCATCAACAATAGCAGCAATCTCCGGCCTAAGGACCTTGATCAACCTTCGGACCCTTTCACTTTCGTCGCTAACCATCCCTGGGCATACGCGAGCTAGTTGATCAAACTTGACTACCACATCTGTAACTGACATATCTCCCTGGCGTAGATTCTCAAACTCGTCATACTGCTTCCTGGTAATGTTCATGTGGAAGAACTTCATGTTGAACTCATGAACAAAGTCGGCCCAAGACATTTCTTAAACATTCCTGCTCTGTTCAATGCTATCCCACCAAATCCAGGCCTCCATGGTAAGGCAGTAAGATGCACAGAGAACCTTCTCATTATTCGTGAAACCCATGAGTCTTAGGGTGGCCTCTATCGTCTTTAGCCATCCTTGTGCAACAAGTGGATCCTTGGAACCTTCGAAATCCACTGGCTTGACCCTCTTCCATCTGACTAGCAAGGGTTCTTGGTAGACTGCTCTCGGCTCAGCAGCAGGAGCTGGTACTTCATTAACTTGTGGCTGAGGAGGAGGAGGAGGCGCATCATTGCCTCGTCATTCATTGTTACGACCGTTGGCCCTTAATTCAACAATCTCTCTTCTTTGTTACTCTAGCTGTCTTTGTAGCTCATCAATCATCGTCATCAATCTTTCGTTGGTCTGGGTACGGGTTTGCATTCTTCTGGGGCCGTCCATAGTTAATTTCCTAAAAGAGTTAGGAATTTTAGGAACAGTCTTTTAACTTATGAGACAAGTTTCACTACTAAAGCATTAATCATTAAACATCTAAACCTTATTCTTATCGTCTTACTTGCATCTTATCATTAAACATTAAAACATACTTACTTGGAGGACTTGGACTGACATGTGGCGATATGAATTGCAAATGGAAATCTGCTCTGATACCAAAGCCTATAACGCCCCCTTTTATAGACGTCACAGATGTCGTTATATTCATCCATTTAACTATTAATTGAAACAAAACTATTATAAATTATAACATGTATTTGAAATCATAGTTTGAAAAAACATACCTAGGATCCGTACATACAATTTTTTTTATACAATTTACAAGAAATTATAAATTTCTTATTTATAACAATTCGCTTTTCCATAAACATCCTGTAAATAGTTTGCTAATATCATTGAAAATTAAATTAACCTTTGAAGACATTAATAAAATTCTTCAAACACAGTTCAGCAGGCCGAACTTTAGATTTCGAAAAGCCGAACTCCACCAGCAGGCCGAAGGTCATCCATCGACAGGCCACCCAAGGCTTTGCAAAATGAAATTTTGAGAGCAATAAGTTCGGCAGTCCGACCAGTAATAATAGGCAGGCCGAACTTAAAAAAAATATTTGAAATTAAATTTTTTTTTTTGAAACAAGTTCCAAAACTTCAAGGTGTGGAAACAATAAACAAACTCAGAGATAAAAACATAAAAATAAACATAGTTTCAAAATTTAAAAACTTCTTTCTTTCTTGACGTCTTCCGTTTGCAATTCATCTTGCTTAGCTCACACACCCGTCTTGGTCCTCCTCCTAATCCATGGTTCCCTTACCCTTATCTACAACATGAGGTAAACTTAATTAAGCAAACGTTTAGTAAGTACATTTGCAAATCTCACAACTTAAAACATTTAATAAACATCATCATTATCATCATAATAGTGCTCTAGGCACATTTTCATAGGGAACATATCTTTCTTTACATTTTCCATATTAAAACATTATTCATTTTATCTTAAGGGCCCAAGTGTTGCACCATAACATCATCATCATAGGCGTGCCGTCATGAAAGGAGAGGGGTAGCTAATCCCAAACCAAACTTGACATCATAACTTATCATATCATAACATAACATATCATTCGGTGTGCAACACTTATTTAGGTGATACATATATACATGCTTATACCTTCATGCTTTGAAAAAACGTTATCATCAAAACATGCATAAACTTTCATGCCTTCAAAACTTCATAATAATACTTCATGAAAACTCATCTTGAAAAATCATCATAAACCATCATGAATATAGATTTCAAACTTTTCATAATACTCATACTTTTCATAAAACTTATCATGTTGCAGGTGAGAATGTACTTACCTCAATAAGGTTATTTAACCTTAGTTATAGGTGACGTCACCGCAGTCTCGATGTGCTCGCTCCTTAGTGTGTTCATGTCATTCATTTAAAAGATAACAATTATCTTCTATTTTCATGAGACCATGAAATTATTCAATATCACAAAACTTCTAACAAAATCCATAATACATCCATATACATTCATCTCTCTAAAACATTAATTCATAATGCATTTCACCATCATCACAATATTTTCTGATCTCCATGAATACAAAATTCAATAACTTAACATCCACACACAATTAGGACACCATATTTGGCAGGAATAAAGATAACATATAAATATATTACCATGATTTTTCATTAGTCATAAAATTTCATTCAATATTTAAAATAAGTCATATAACATTCACTTTCAAAACTGTCAGCAAAAACAAAATAGTGAGCAGTCCACACTTGCATTCTTATAATAAATTATCTACATTCTAAAATAAGTCCATAAAAATGCTACATATAATAGACATATAAAATTACAACATACCCAAAAATTAGCTTCAAATAAATTCAACACAATTCAAATCATGCTTCAGAATGCAGAGACCAAAAATAACATCCTATGTGTAAGTAGTGAGTTTCATGCATTTATCATTTTCCAATAATTAAAATAAAATTATTATGACCCTAAAATTCATATGACCACATATTAACATATAAATACAGTGGCACAAAAATTCTCATTACTAAATAAAATCATTTAATTATACAAAAACATCACATAACAAGAATCTAACAATTTTACAGTTAAAGCAGTCACATAACCTAGTCTTAATAAAAATTCTATAACACATGAAATATTCATCATATTATCACCAAAATTTCCATTCCAACTTTCAACATCTAAATGAATATATTTATGAAATTTCATGTATAACAACATGCATTTGCATCAAAAACAACACCCATACGTATGTGCAACACAATCAATCAGCAATAATTTACTGTGTGTGACGGAGAGAAGAAAATTCATAACTTTTCATAGAAATATCCAATTGAAGTGAAATTTTGAGGGTTAACACATAACACATACGTGAACAACATATAAAAATTTCAGAGCAAAATGACATTCCTAGACAGAAATATTGCAGTCGGACTGAGGAGAGATACAATTTCAGAAAATACCAAAAAAAAATGTGCTTACCTCAAAACGATTTCTCTTAAATCTTCTTTTGAATTCACCCAAAAATTTCAATATTATACTCAAATAATACCAGGAAATATCGAGAGGGAGAGTAGAAGAAAGGAACGAGAGGAAGAGAAAAGGGTGAGAGAGAAAGAAAACGTTAGAGGGTGAGAGAACAAATTCTTCCCAAGCTTCCTTGAATTTACCCCAACGAAATTTCAATATTTCTTTCAAATAATAGCAAGGAATTTGAGAGGAGGAAGAAGGAGAGAAAAAGAACATTGAGAAGGTTTTTGTGAAAGAAAATGCGATAGAGAAGTTTACGCGAATGAGGAGAATGTCATGAGAGGTCAGAATTCTCTAATTTGGCAGCAGAAAATCTGAAGAAAAGGATGCTTTTCTCGTGGAATGATGGAGACAACTGAGGGAGTAAAAGTCAAGGTTTCCAAGAATTGATCAATTATCAAATATTACCCCTTTCAAATTAGGAAACCATATCAATTAATTCAAACCAATCAAAAGTCAATTGCTTCTTTACCAAAATTAAAGAATTCATTCCAAAAATATGTCAATTAATCAAAATAAATAATTCAATCACATAATTAACCTTGTCACAAATTTTATGGAATTTCAGCTGACTGCTCGTCAGCTATCATCGGCCTGCCGATGTCTCTCTTCGGCCTGTCGATTCCTGAAGTTTGGCCTGCCGACGATATACCATCGGCCTGCCTTTTCGAGGGGGGTCATTTCGGCATGTCGAGCTAAATGGTCCGACCTGCCGATCTGTCCTAACATACAAAAATCATCCAAAACATTAAATTATCATAAAATTATGGTTAAACATATAACATTAATAACATGAACACTTGAGCACATCAATTCCACGTGACCGTCACCTACCATAACACTTAAAATAAAATGGTTAGCACCATTATATCATATAACACATATCATAAAATGATTACTTATTGTCGTTACACATTTGTCATAAATTATTACATGAAAATCAGCGAGTGTTACAATGGCCACTTGGAATCGATATGCTCAAGTGTTCATGTCAATTACGTTGAGTGCTTAATAATGATTTTGTAATAATTTAATGCTTTGATGAATTTTAGTGTGTTAAGGTAGTTCGATAGGCCGAACCTTCAAGTTCGGCAGGCCAAATTGTCTCTCACGGAATGGTAGGTCGATGAATATGATTGGCAGGCTAGACCTCAGGGCTTCGGCAGGCCAAAGTGAACCATAGGTAGGCCAAAGACTACTGACGAGCAATCAGCAAAAATCATTCAAAATTTGTGACAATGATGATGATGATGATTGGATAAAATTGGAAGATTAATTCTGATTAATTAGCATATTTTTGGCTTCTTTCTTAGATTATGATAAAGGAATGTTTTACTTTTTGATTGATTAGATTCTTTGATATGGTTTCCTATTTTTGAAAGTTGAAATATGGTAAGTAGGAGCTAATTTGTTGACTTTCCTAACTCCCCTCCAATCCCACGTGAAATTAGCCTCAATTAGGTCAAAAAAATTCTGATATTACAAGAAATAATTTGACCTACCTCCTCCCTCATCTTCATTCACGTAAAAATTCACACTCTCTCTCTCTTTCTCAAAATTTCTCTCAGACATCTTTTTTTTTCTCTTTTCATGTTTTTCTCCTTCTTCTCTCCCTCAATTCTCTTGCTAATATTTGAATGAAAATTTGAGTTTTATCTTGTGTGAATTCAAAAGAAGCTTGAGAAGGAATTTTTTTGAGGTAAGAGTCTTGCTCTCGGTATTTCTGAAATTGTAGTTTACTTATGTTCCGACCCCATATCTTTGTCTAGGAATTTTTGTTTGCTCTAAAATTTTAATATGTTATTCATGCATGTGTTATGTGATGTTCCTCCAAATTCAAGGTCCATCGGATTTTTCTATGTTAAGATATGATTTTTCTTCTCTCTGCCACTCATAGAAAAATATTGTTATATGGTTGTGTTGCACAAAAATATAGGTTTTGTACATAATGCAAATGAATGTTCTTTTGCATGAAATTTGGCAAATATGTTCATGTATGTGTTAATTTATGAATTAGAAAGTCTCATGATAATATGATGAATATTTTATGTGATCTGGAATTTTCATTAAGACTAGGTTATGAGACTGCCTTATCAATAGATGGTTGGACTCCTTATTGTGTGATGTTTTTGTATAATTAAATAATTTTCATTGGTGACAAGAATTTTTCTGGTACTGTATTTGTTTGTTAATGTCATTAAAAGATTTGAGCCTAAACAATTTTATTTTAATAGTTCAAAAATAATGATGATGTGTAACTCACTACCTATTACGTTGGAAGTTGTTTTGTTCTTGTTGTCCCATGCACGTTTTTGGATTGTTTAGAATTTATTAAAAGGTAATTTTTGGCTATGTTGTAATTTTAAGTGTCTATTATATGTAGCATTTTTCTGGGATTATTTTGGAATGTAAATAATTTATTTTATGAATGTAAGTATGAACTGCTCACTGTGTTATTATTGCTGGCAGATTTTGTATAGTATGATATATGATTTATTTGAATTGCTAAATGAAATTTTTATGACTAATGAAAAATCATGATATTATGTTTATATGCCAACATTGTCCTTGCCAAGTTTGGTACTCAGATTATGTAAAAATTTTAAGTTAATGAGCTATGATTTCATAAGGGTCAGATTGCAACTGTGTTGACCATTTTGTTTTAATGATTTAAGGTTAATGAAACGTATTATGAATTAATGTTTTTGGGAAATGAATGTATGTGGGATGTTTTATGGAATTTGAGATATGTTATGTGGTGATTGAATGATTTCATGGTCTCATCAAAATAATGTTAATTGTTATTTTAAATAAATGTATGACATGAACACACTAAGGAGCGAGCACATCGAGACCGCGGCGATGTCACCTACAAATTAAGGTTAAGTAAACTATACAAGTAAGTACATCCTTACCTGCAATATGATATGGTTGTAAAAGTTTGAAATTATGTTCATGATGATATTTATGATGATTCAATGATTATTTTCATTTTATGATACTTATGAAAGATTTGATGTTCGAAAGTTATGCGTGTTTGATGTTGATGTATTTCAAAGTATAAAAGTAAATATATATATGTATCACTTAAATAAGTGTTGCATAACCATGTTTATGTTATGTTATGATGTCATGTTTGCTTTAGGATTAACTACCCTTCTCCTCTCATGACAGTGCACCTACAATGATGTTTATGATGTAACACTTGAGCCCTTAAGATAAAATGAACAAAGTTTTACTATGGATAATGAAATGAAAGATATGTTCCTTATGAAATTGTGCATAGTGCACGATTACGAGAATGCATATGATGATGATGTTCACAAATGTTTTTAAGTTGTGAGATATGAAATATACTTACTAAGCTTAAGCTTATTTTAGTTTTATATCATGTTGCAGATAAGGGTAAGAAAATAATTGATTAGGTAGAGGGCAAAAGAAGGTGTGTGAACTATGCAAGATGGATTGAAAATAGAAGATGCCAAGAAAGAAGTTTTTAAAACTTATGAACTATATTTTATATTTTTTTAATTCCTTTTTGAGTATATTGTTTCCGCACCTTCAAGTATTGGAACTTGTTTAAAAAATAATTATTTTTTTATTTTTGACAGTCGGTCGGCCTGTCGACCATTACTGGTCGGACTGTCGATGAAATAATCGACCTGTTGATTGCCCAGTATCATCTTGCCGATTTTATTGATTTTGAAACCCTATTTTGCAAAGCCTCGGGTGGCCTGCTGATAGTTGAATATCAGTTTGCCAATCGAGTTCGGCCTATCGAAGTCACAAGCTTGGCCTGCCGAATTGTGTATGTAGATTTTTAAAGATGTTTTAAAAGTTTATTAAATTTACAATGGTATTGGCAAACTATTTAAAGGATGTTTATGATCAAGTAACTTATTATAATAGATTAAGTTATTAAATATTAATTTATAAAAAAAATGTATACATAGATTCCTAGGACTGTTTTCCAAATTAAGTTTCAATCATATAGTTTATCTTAAACTTAAAAGTATTAAGGAATGAATGTAACGACATCTATGACGTCTGTAAAGGAGGCGTTACAATAGAAATTGTAATTATGCTTGCAATTAATGAGAAAAGATCAAATGCTTTAGACAGTTAATTTAGAGTTAACATTCTATACGAATTACAAAACATAGAAGGGATTATCAAAATTTCACTGTTTTAATTTTTAAAAATTGTTCAAAATATTTTTTCTTTAAAATCTCGTTAAAATCTCCCTTGCCTTTTCAATAGTTAAATTCTCAATCTTTTAAAAATCTGCCTCCCTATAGATACAACAATCTTTGTATACTATACACGTCTGGGTTTTAAGAATCATTTTGGATGACGCAAACACCTACTCTTGTAAATTGCTTATCTTTTTCCCTCCTTCGCTTGATCTTTAATTACTACCACAACTGTTTCCACCCGTTAGTCATCTATGAGTTATAGTGGTTGATCATTATAAAAACAAAGAAATTAAATAACTAGAAAGTAGAAAACACAAAAAATTATAGTGGTTCACTCCTTAGAGTTATGCTCACTTTAGAGAATTCTTCACTTTTTCTTTTATTGAACGGAGTAATATGGGGGACCAAAAGATCCTTTTCACAGAGGTCTTAACCCTTATTTATAGGTACAAAATAACATGAATGCAAGACAATGTGGAAAATCTATTCATAAGGATAATGGATAGCTTTTAAATAAAATAAGAAATATTTACTTTTCTGATTTTGTCCCCATTAACCCCACCTTGACCTTTTATGAAAGGCTTAATTCCCTAATTTTGTAGAGATTCTTTTGCCCATGTTGTAACTCCACTCTTTTTCTAGGTTCAATGAATCTAGTTTGTTTGAATCTAGCCTATTTGTTGACCCTATCTTGACCTTTTATGAAAGGCTCAATTCCCTAATTTTGCAGAGATTCTTTTGCCCATGTTGTAACTCCACTCTTTTTCTAGGTTCAATGAATCTGGTCTATTTGTTATCTCGACTTCTTGTTCTCTAGGGCTTATGTCAAGTTCTTTGGAAAAAGCTAAACAATGCGTTGAGACATTTTCTTGGCCTTAGGTCCTTAATTGGGCTTTTCTCGAACCTCATATGTGCACCTTAACCTGTTGAGATCACCCATAACAAATAGTAAAATGAGATCTAGACTCGAAATGAGAAATTTTGAGCATAAATGGGTTTCAAACATGATTGAGGATGTGTATGACTCTTGGTGGTTAGTTTTACATAGTCTTAGAGATTGGGTTACGTGGAGAGTAACTGTAACATCTGTCGTTTTCTTCTATGGACACTTATGTTAATTTAACGTTAGAATGTAATATTTTAGTGCTATTATTATTTATGTTAAGTAAATTAATATTTTATTTAGTAATATCATAGGTGACGGCCTCGTGGGATCGATGTGCTTGGGATGTTCATGTCAAAAGTGATGATAAGCTTAAAGTATTTATTTATTTTTTTATGGGTTTCAACTTGCTCGAAACTTATAATCTTTATAATGCTCTAGAGTTATGTATGCCTACAGTTATATTTTTGATGATGATATGAATGTTGTTGCATATTTTCTTATTTTTATAACATTTATGATGCTATGATAATTACATATGTAGTATTTTTATTATAATGGCATTAAGTAATTGGATAATATAAAATGTCCAAGAGAACAATGTGAAAATTAATATTTTTTTTGGGTTATGGAAGTAAATATTTTTGTTATATATAAGTAATTATATATTATAATTATTTTATATTATATTATAATATTATATTATATTATAAGTTTATATTATATTATATTATATTATATATTATATACACTATATATATATATTACGTTAACTTTGAAAAGAAGTTTACGTATATATATATAAAAAAATAAAAAAATAAAAAAATAAAAAAAAGAATCACGGCTTTGCCGTGAGGAAAAGAGAAGGAAAAAAAAAGAGGGGGAGAAATTGAATTAGATTAGGATTAGGGTTTTCTACACTTATCTAATCCCTTTTCTCTTATAGACCTACAAATATGCCTCTAACCCACCAAAGTCTTCATTCTCTAAATTTCTAGCCAAAGAAAATTCTCTCTCTCTAAAATTTTCTTAGACACTCTCTCTTTCTTCTCCACATTTTCTTCCACTCTCTCCCTTATTTTTCTACAAACAATTGAATCAAATATTGGGTTTTCACTTATATAATTCAAGAGAATTAAGAAGAATCGTTTTGGAGGTAAGAAACTCATTCTAGACTATTGCTGAAATTTTGTTTTTTTTTTTTTTTGTAATCCAACCCTTATAACTTTGTCTACGAATTTTCGTTTGTTCTGAAATTTTAGTATGATGTTTATGTATGTGTTATGTGATATTCCTCAAAATTTCACTTTATTTGGAATTTTCTATGCTGAGATATTAAATTTTTATTCTCTGTCACTCATGACCAAACTGTTGGTGGTTATTTGATGAATATTTTATGAGTTCTTGAATTTTCTTTAAGATAGGTTTTATGGCTATCTATTCAGTAAATTCGGTACTTCTTGTATTTATGTGACCTATTTGTATAGCTAAACAAATTTATTTGCTAATGAGACTTTTTGTGGTACTGTATATATATGTTATTAGGTTGTCTTAAAAATTTTAGGGTTAAAGTAATTTTATTTTTAATTATT